>LOEQ01009317.1:6506-20893 GCA_001685075.1 Bramus lutescens
CTAGCCTAGCTTAGGAGCCTATACAATAAAATGTCTCTCTGTACTTAGCTCCTATACAGTCAAAATTTTTAAATAAAATACAATAATACACATAATCCAGACTTCTGTGAATTTTCCATTTTTATGTGGCTTGTTTTTCTTTACTCCTTTTAATCTATGACTGTCTGTATGCTGTGTATTTAAAGGCTTTGTTTTATTTTTTAAAAAGCCATTTATGGTTTTTTTTTATAACTCTCTGTACTCTTTTCCTTTTTCCTCTCATGCCTACATACATTTATCTAACACTGTGACTTATTTAGAGTTTTTAATGTCTGAATCTGTACTTAATCCATTACCTTTAATCGTTTATTGTCTTTAAGAACTTTTAAAATGGTAAGCAGCTTCATTGCCACTGCTCTGGATGATGGCTCTTCCTCTCTCCATTTTTAAAATGGTGGAGGTACCATTACTGCCAGCTCTGGGGCTGCCAGGTAGGAGTTACACTCAGCACTTTAACTCTGAAAATGACCATGCAGCACATTAACCCTTTTATATGAGTAATATCTAAATCTGTTACGTAGAGCAATGCACAGCCTGGAAATAGCTCTATGTATGGTGATGGGAATCCACCATGCTCTCCTGCATGTGCAAATCTAGTTGACCTGATTCTGTCAACTGCCCAGGTAGGGAGTGTTGATCCCTGGAAATGGTCTCAGCTTCTTTCCTGCCAGGAAACAGCAATAAGCTGTGTTAAACTCTCTATTTTTGTGTCGAGAATTTCTTTACAAACTCTTTCAGGTTTTAAGTGGATTTTTGTTGGCCACCTTGGCACCAATCTGTATATTATCTTACAATGGATCTTTTTACCACATAAACCAAGTAAAAAAAATGAAAAACCAATGTGGAAAAGGTCTCTGAATTAATTATATAAGGTAAATTGAGACTTCATCAATTATCAGGTATAGACCCAGTACAGATTATAGTGCCTTTTACTGCTGATGAAATAAAATAGTTATGGAATGACAATGAACCCCAGCAAACAGCTTGTGCTTATTTTTTGTGAAAAAATAATAGCAATTATCCCAAAAGTGATAGACTTAACCTTATAAAAAAATTCTCAGATTCTTCCTCAAATTGTATGTGATGAACCAAATAACGGGAGCCCATACATTTTTACTGATGCAAATAAATCAGTGAAGGAGGGTTTCAAATCGGAAGAATTATGTAAGGTGAAATAAAGCCCTTATACTTCTGTCCAGAAGGCAGAATTATATTCTATTCTTATGGTACTAAGGGATTTTTAAGATGCTCTCAATATAGTTACTGATTCATAATAAGCAAAAAAGAGTTGTCTTGCACATTGAAGCTGCTGAATTTATACCAGATGATATGGAATTGACTTCATTATTCATCCAAGTGCAAGACATAATCAGGAATAGGCTTTGTCCTATATACATAACACAATCCAATCCCATACAGGTCTGCCAGGGCCTCTAGCACAAGATAATGCAGTAATAGATCAATTATTGATCGGAAGCATGCTACAGGCTTCAGAGTTTTATAAAATAATCTTACCAATAGCAAAGGCTTAAAGAAAGAATTTTCTATTACATGGCAACAAGCTAAGGACATTATAAAGAGATGTCCTACTTGTTTTTTTCTATAACCAAACACCTTTGCCTACAGAGAGTAACCCAAATTCAAATGAGTGAGATCTGGCAGACAGATGTGTTCCACTTTGCAGAATTTGGTTAATTAAAATATGTGTAACACACCATAGACACATACTCAAATTTTCAATGGGCAACTGCCTTGAGCTTGGAAAAGGCTAATTTAGTAATCATGGATTTATTAGAAGTTATGGCCACCATGAGCATTTCTGCACAAATTAAGACAGACAATGGTCCAACCTATTTATCTAAGAAAATGAAATGATTTTTTGCTTATTATAATATAAAACAAATTATAGGTATACCAAATAATCCTACAGGTCAGAGGCAGTTATAGAAAGACAGGTCAAATTGTACTATAAAGGATATGCTGAATAAACAGAAAGTGATTGAAAATAGCCCCAGAAATAGATTACATAACCTTGAATTTTCTTAACTCTAATGAGAATGTGACAACAGCAGCAAGAGGCATTGGATAACGGAAAACACTTCTCAGTTGAAACAACCAGTGTATTTTCAAAGATGTGTTGACCTCACAATGGAAATTAGGAGATGTACTATGTCAGGAAGGGGTTTCACTCTTATTTCCACAGAAGAAGAAAAGTTTTGGATACCATCAAAATTAATAAAGATTCGCTTTGAAAAGAAGAAACCTCTTGGAAAAGAGAAATGACAGGTCATCTACAATGGTGAGAACCATATAGGTCATAAGGACAGAACATAGGGTTGTGGCAGGGTTCTGTTCATATCTTTATAGGAAAATACAAACATTCAAAAATTCAAGAGACCCTGGATATTTGAATGCTGACAGAAGTAAAAATAAAGATCCACCAAGGATCATCTAGAAAAAAAATACAAGTCATGAAGTCAGGTAATTAATATATATACATTTGAATATCTATATCTATCTATCTTCTATCTATATGTGTGTGTGCATGTGCGTGTGTGTGGTATATATAGAGAGAATACATAGTGCTGGTTTTGAGTTGGAAAATGGCTCTGTACTTCTCTAAATCCAAGCATGTTATTAAAAGGAATATTGAGAGTTTCTGTCTCATATTGGGAGCCATCTAATATGGGACAGAAGGAAGACTTTAGGGAAAATTTCACTTTCTCCAAGCCTATTTTGTCTATATCATATTCTTCATCAAATGTATGTTTATATGAATGATGTTTAAGTTTTTCACATTGAACAATAGGTTTTCTTACAGATCCTTTTCCTGCAGTAAACTTTGACGTTTCCAGGAAGAAGATGAGGCCCCACAGCAACAACTCAGCTTGGTTGAGATGACATCATGATGCTGATAGCACTACTATAAGACCAGATTTTTGTGTACCAGCTGCTGAAATGGTGTACCTTCTCATGATGTTCTGGCCAGAAGTCCAAATAAGAACTTTGGAAAAAACCCTATTGATGTTTGGAAATCATTTACAACTATATTAGACAGTAATTTTGAAACTTAACAATCACTTTTATTTTGCAGGATTCTATAAAGAGAAAATGCCTCCATGACAGAAGGAAGCAGTTGTAGAGGATGATGCCCCTATCCCAGAAAATTTGTCCTCATGGTTGGGAACAACTTTTAGGAGTTGTTGATTATTATTTTTATCAGGTAGAGGGTTGGGTTTGAAACTATATTTGCTCTTAAAAAAGGATAATAATAGTGGATAACAGAGTGAACACTTGTGAGATATTATTTATAAATAATTTACATTGGTATAGTTTTTGTGTATTAATACAAATTATATTACACTTGTTATTTCTGTTTACAATATTTGTACACCTATGCAAAGTTATTCTGTCAGACTATATGTATGTATGCTTCTACCTCTGTTTAAGTCATTTTTATATTGATGCAACTTTTAGGAAATATTTTCATATTGCACTATATGTTTCTCTTACCTCTGATCAAGATAATTATATACTTTTTACATTTTGAGGTTGTTGTTCTCATTTGGTGCATATTCATTAACAGATTATTTAATATTCTCACATGAATTTTGAGTCTTTAAATTATCCTGGTATTAAATATTATAGATAAATAGTTGTTCATGTTTGTTGTACATACAGTCAGATAAATTAGGTTCTTTAGATATATAGAGGTTGTATTCTGTATAGATAGGTAATCCTCAACACTTCAAGGATCTGTAAAACATGGCATTTAAATAACTTAGAGTTCTGTTGATAAGAAATATGATTGATCCTGACAGCACCATTCTATTCCTGAGAGAATGTTGAGCACTGAAAACACTCCACTTGGAGTTTGTTTGCTTCTTGGCCCAATTGACCTTTGGGCAAGGAAATGACCATACCTTAAGTACTAACAAAGTCCATGGTATCCAGAAATGGATAACCAGACACAAGGAAAAGACACTCAAATCTTGCCAAGACAGGATAAGATGGTTCTGAAGAATTTTATGCCTCTGAAAATGGCCTGTCAGTTATGCTAGAACTTAGCCAAAGTTGGTTTCTTCAACATTACAAATGAGACTTTGGGTGATTGCTCAGGTTGTTAACTGTCTCCCACATATATTGCTCAATTTGGAATCTGTTTAATTGCACTTCCTGCCTACTCAAGTGATTTTATCTCCCTCCTCAGGCTTTCAATGGTGTTGAAGACTAGATAGTCATAGTTACTATCCTCTTATGATCCAGCCAAGCCATTTCCAATATTAAAATATTTAGCATATATTCTTCACTTACTATTGTTTATGCTGGTTGTGATTCTAATCTTATACTTCATGTCTGTTCCTATTGTATATAGTTTTGTAGTGGGTTTGGAGCTCTCTTATTTAAACAAAATGGGGAGGTTCTGTGGGAGCACATTCAGCCTTTAGGATACCAGCCCACTTGGGAATGATCTCTTAAATTGTAAATGCAGCTGTAAAGTGTGTGCTCTCTCTCTCACTCTCTTGCTTCTGACTCTTGCTTCTGGCTGCTAGACTTTGTTTCTGTTCCCCTTTCATGCAGGGGACTGTTATCTATGACAGTGAACTATAAGTATCCCCTAAATAAATAACCCATTACTAATAATAATTTTGAATTAGTGTGGGATTATTTTGTGACTTCTGCCTTGAAACATAACTTCAAGATAACCTTAAAAAATGTCAATAAACAAATCCCATCAGAGTATAGCAAATTCAATACCTCAAATGAAATGATTTTCTTCAATGGAAAATATTAAAGTTAGAATATTAATTAGTTTCATTTTTACTCACAAAGGAGAAAATCAAGTGATTAGTATGAGTATGAGAGTTAGCTCTGTGCAATCAGTAGATAGGTATGCTCTTATAGCAATAGAGGGCACCAAGGAAAACATCAGGCTTATTTGCAAAATGCTGAAAATATTATTTTTGTATAGCTCACACGATAATAGCAATTTAAAACACAAGGAAAACATCAGACCTACTTGCAAAATGATGAAAATATTCCTTTTGTATAGCTCACAAGATAATAGTAATTGTCATGTCTACTAGTGAACAACTTATTGATATGCTGCTCAGTGTAGTAAATATACTAAGCATAATGAAAAAAAATATAAGAACTAAAAAGTTAATGAGAGAAAACATTTTAACTATATATTTTTATGTAAAAATATAAAAGAAACTATTCAGAAATTAATAAAATGTATTAATAAGTTTTCAATATGTTTCTTGTTTCACATATAATAAAAAATGAAAAAAATCTTTTAACTAGAAATATTTAGAAACAGTATAAAAAGTTAGTTGTCAGAAAACTGATTGCTTGAATTCTCAATACAGTAAAGAACATTTATTGAAAATTATTTTTAATAAAACTGTGTAAATTAGGTTTATAATTTATAAGAAACAATAGCTAAAATGTATCAGATTATCAAAAATGCATTAAAAGACACTTCAATCTCATTTTTTTAAATTCTTAGAACTTTTATGTGAATGTGTTGATACTTTTAAAGTATTTTATTAGTTCTTTAAATATTCATGCACTGTGTTTTGATTATTCTGTACACATGTTGTTTTTATTATTCCCCTGTCCCACAATTCTTCCCAGATTCGCCTTCCTTTCCCCAGCTACCAAACTTTGTTTATTTTTTGTTACCTATTAAGTTCAATTTGTACAGCCCAATAATCTTGGATGTGTGACCAACCACTGGAGTATGGTCAACTTACCAGTGTCCACACATTTAAATAAAAGTGACTTTCCCTCTACATGCAGCTATCAATTCTCAATTACTCCATGCCTAAAGGTTGAGAGCTTGTTCCTAACTCTTCATGGCAGGTCTTATTCTGTCTTGTGCAAACAAAGCCTTATAAATGCTGTACAAGCACTGTGAGTTCATATGTCATAGTCACTTGTCACCTCTGACTCTTAACGCTATTTCTGTCTTTCTTCCACAGTGATCTCTGAGCATTTGGAGGAAAGATTACCATACACATGTTCCATTGAGGACAGAGCACTTTCATGTTTTCTGTTATCTGTCATATGGCCAGTTGTGGTCTCTCTTTTGATAATTATGTTCTGTAAATGGAAGTCTCTCTGATGAAGGTTGAGAGATGCACTAATCTGTGGATATAATGATAAGCCTTTAAGAGTCTAAAATGATCGCTATTTATCAGAATAATGGTAGTAGTTTCTTCTATCCTGCCATAGGTCTTAGCTTGATGATGGTGCCAGGTAAGGGTTTATCTTGTAGAACAGGAAAAAGAATCCAAGAAAATGATGGCCCCATGATGCTTGTGCCACTCTTATACAAGTAGGCATGTCTTCCCAGGAGAGTCATTAGTATAACTTTCAGGGTTTGCAGTTGGATAATGCCAGTGATTGCTTTTTCTATTTCTGGTAGTAGCATGCATACACAACACCTTCTAGCACTGTAAAAACTATAAAGCTTCTGGGACACAGCCATCTTTATGTCTCCATTTTAAATTATTCAAGTATCTTCAGAGTCATGTGTTGTGTCTTTAATAATAATGTCCTGTCCTCAAGTCCTGGAGGGCAACAAAAAGACTTATCAAAGATTCTGTGCTTGGTAATCTATGGTAACTTATGAGGAAAAAAAAAACAGAAGAAGGATCCCATTTTTTGGCACATGGATTTTTTATCTTAACCTCTAGTGTCTGATTGGAGCAATAGTTTCCTATTGTAAAGTAACTAACACTCTCTAAAAAGTAATAAAATTGTAGTATAATTTCAACATTTCTTCAATCCCTTTCCACACACCGAATCCTTCCATATAACCTTCCACACACATCAAATAATATTATGTGGACTGAAAAGATTATATTTAGGAATCTGTTCATATTTACAGATATTGTATATTCATATAATAAAAATAACCCATATTTAAAAATATCCAGTACTTTACTAGGAAATTCATGACGATGTGAAGAAGATTATGTTTGATTGTAGCTAATTTTATCTACTCAGAAATATTGCATGAGTTCACTTACACATACTATTTCTCTCATGCATGTCTTCTGCAAGTCAAGTCTTGGTACTGTGAAGTTTCAAAGAAGATTGAATTTCCCAGTAAAATCCCATTGTATTCTGCATTTTAAGTTCCTATGCTATTTGGGTTTTTTTTCTTTTATAAAATCAAATTTATGTTATACCAATTAAATGTATTTCCTCAATTAGCTTTTCTTCCATAATAGATTGTACACATGCCTAGCCAAAAGGTCACCAATTAAAATGGTTTTTGAAAACTTGTTTAAATGTTTTCATTTCAGTGTTTTGTTTTACTTTATGATACAGGGTTTCTCTTTAGCTTTGGCTATCCTGAAATGTACTCTATAGACCAAGTTGAACTTAAACTCAGAGATCCACTTGCTTCTGCCACCTGATTGCTGTGATTAAAGACAAGTGCCACCAGGCCCAGCTCCATTTCAGGTTTTTAAGGATAATAGCATTGAGGCTCACATATTAACTACTTCAGCATAAATTTGAATTAAGTTCTGTCTGATAATGGGGCTCTTACTTCCCTCCCTCTAAAAATGATCTGGCATCAATTAACCCAAATTATCCTGAACTCTGCTCTATGAGTAAATTTGTATGCCTTGATTACAGCACCATGCTAGATGGAATTGGGTTACATTGGTTTCATCTCAATACAGATATTATAGTCTTATGTAGGTATTCTTAATTGTCCTTATAGTTAAAGCATGTACATGCCCTTATACTACATAAGTTGAAATCTAATGACTTCTATGGTGCCATTGGGAGGTGTGGCCTGTGAGATTACAGCATCTATACAAAAGGGCTCCAGAGAGTTGCCTGGCTTGCCGACATGGAGGGTTTCTTCTGCCATGAGATACTGTCTCTGAGCCAGAAAGTAAGTCTTTAGTGGACACCAAATGTTATAAAACCTTTGTCTTGGAGCTTCTATTTTAGTTATACTGCCTCAGTAATGGAAACGCACCCAAAGGTTCTAGGCCAATTGTAACTGGAGGTTTATTTCCAACCCACCAGTTCCTGAATAACCACTCTGATTACAAACTGCTTGGCAGATTAATTCAGACTTATTATTAACTAGCTCTTGCAAGTTAAATTAACCCATTTCTCTTGTTCTTTATTTTATCATGAGGCTTATAGTTTATTACTTAACAACTTGGTTTTCCAGCAGCTGCTGTCATCTTTCTGACTTTGTTNGTTTTTTTTTTTTTTTCTATATATCTCTGCTTGGATTTCTCAACTGGCTCTATTCTGACTGACTAATATGTCTAAGTCAACCACTTTATTAACCAGTGTAACAAAATATATTCATAGAATACAGAGCCAATAATTAGTATTTGTTCAGCTTATCTAGCTAAACTATAGTGTAAACATCTCTATATTCTTTATATATTTGAGTTTCACAATACAGAATATTGATAAACTTGATTTATTTTACAGGTTCAGATATTTTAAAGAAATAAATATTCTTTACTGTATATGTTTTTTTTAATATTTAACAAATCTTTATTTAAGTTTTAGAAAATAATTATATTTATATATTTAAAACACATTTTAATTTTTCTATAGGAATAAGCAAACAACAGGAAAATATTTTATTATTGGAAGTAATTTGTGAGACACTTTATTTCCCACATAAATGTTACTATTTTTACATTATTACTCCTTATTACAAAACTAAATAACATGTTTATCTGTCCTGTCAAACAAGACTCACAAACACATAAAACCATTGTCACAGTTCAAATTATTTTGTTAATGCTTGCTTGCCAGGACAAAATTTCTGAATAAAATTTGATCTACTGAAGAAATAAAATTAATGATACTTGGATCATTTTTTTGAATTTCTTTCAAGTACTTAGACAATGAAATATTCAAAATGGGTGAGAATCTTAGATTATCTTATTACCTAGTATATTCAGGCACATGTACTTAATTATATATTTAATCATTTTTTCCAAACAAATATACTCTGTTTCCTTCCACAATCAACTGTAGAAATGTGCGTATTGAATGTCAGTATTTGATATACTTTAGTCTCTTTTTACTGCATTTCAGAATTTTTCAATCCCTGATGACAATATTAGATTATTATATTTTCATCAAAACACATTCTACATATAAAAGCAATTGACTCCAAACATCAACAATATATTAACACAGTCTTATACTATTTATAATTTTACATGTGAATAAATCAGTTTTTCTGTTGGTATATCATCCTATTAAAAAACACCATGTTTCTACACCTATATATGAACATGTAAAATATTTATAGAAATTCATAAATGTATAATAACTTTTAATTAATACAATTTATTGCCATTTCAAGGACAAATAAATGTTTCTTGCTAATATTTCTCAACAATGTATTAATTAAGAAATTGTAATTTCATGATTTCTAGATATTCTGAATAAAATAACTACATGAATTATATACAAAATATTAAAGGTGATTTAAACTTTTTATTTTCAAGAATAGAAATGCATGTCCAATTGATTTTGAAAACTAATTTAGATTTAATGAACTGCGGATTATATAGTGCTGTTTAGCTGAAACAAGTTAATCTAAATTTCTTTCTTTTTTTAAGACTAAAATGGCCACTATTATTATTCTTGTGCATTTGAACCCATTATAAAGTAGAACAAGGGTAATTTGAACACATGCAATTACAATTCCATGAGACATATTGTTCAAAACAACTACCAAGTCATGTAGTATGCAGAGTGTGGATATACTGGGCAAAGGGGGGCTCTGAACACAGGTAGGATGGAGTCAAGACTGTGAGATTTCACTATACTGTATATGTGGTGATTTGAATAGTAATGGCTCCATAGACTCATGTGATTGAATGCTTTGCCCATAGGGAGTGACACTATTAGGAGATATAATCTTGTTGGAGACAGCGTGTCACTGACACTGTGGGGGCAGTCTTTGAAATCTTATATGCTCAATCTATGCCCAGTGTGGCTCACAATGTCCTTCTGCTGCCTGCGGATCAAGAGGGAGAGATCCCAACTCTTTCTCTAGCACTAAGTTTCCATGCATGCCTCCATGCCTCTCACCTTGATGACAGTGAACTAAATCACTGAAACTATAATCCAGCCAAAATTCAATGTTTTTTTTTTATAAGACCTTCCATAGTCATGGTGTCTTTTAACAGCAATAGAAAACCTAACAAAAAACAGTATCTGGTTTTGTTTTAGTCTACTTATACTTTTTATATCTAAACATATGAAAGTAGAATACTCACACTAGATACATGAAAAATATTTTTTAATGCAATCAAAAATAAATTACTAATGAAGCAATTGATTGTAAGGATTAATTAACCAGTTCATGATTACAGAGTGATAGGATGTCTCCTCCCTTTAATCGCTTAAAAATTGCAAGAGCTGACAGTAACTCTTATTTGTTCGGAAAAAACTTCATTTCGTATATCAAGCTCAGAAGGCATAAAACAGTTAACCAGCACAGCAAGGTTGGCCCATTTCAGTAGCCAGGATGCAATAGAAATGGAAGTAGACTGTAGCTTGAGAAGGACCTTGCCAATCCTAAGGAATAGTTGAGGAAAAGAAGGTTGGATAGAGATCCCTAGTCTCCATAGTATGTCAGGATGATGTGGGGGTGCCTGAAAATTTGTGGACCATGGTCCCAAATAAAGAGCAGACACCAACAACATTGTTCTGGGCAGTGGTAAGGTTTCTTTTTAAGGTTACACAGTTGCTCTGTATATAAGCTATTCTGTAATTACTTCTCTAATGAGAACTAAAAATGTCACTAACATGCAATTCTGTCCATTAAAAAATAATTATCCTATGAAGAATTGTGCTGGAATTTTGATGGTGATTGTGTAGAATTTATAGATTGCCTTTGGCAAGGAGACCATATTTACTATAACAAATTTACTCATCTATGAGCATGAGAAATCTTTCCATATTCTGATATTTTCTCCAGTTTCTCTCTTCAAAGACTTAAAGTTCTTATCATATAGTTCTTAAACTTGCTTGGATAGATTTACCCAAGATATTTTACATTGTTTTTGGGTATTGGGAAGGGTGCTGTTTCACTGATTTCTTTCTCAGTTCTTTTATTATTTGTATATAGGAAGGATACAGATGTTTTTAAAAAGTTAATTTTGTGACCTGTCACTTCATTAAATATGATTATCAACTGTAGGAGCTCCTTGATAGAATTTTTGGCATCACTAAAGTATACTATCATTTTATTTGCAAATAATGATACTTAAACTTCTTTCTTTCCAATTTGTATTTCCTTTATCTAATTTTGTTATCTTATTACTCTTTATAGAATTTTAAGTAGCATATTGAATTGATGTGCGGAGAGGGGACAGTCTTGTCTGGTTCCTGGTTTTAGTTAAATTGCTTTAATTAATTTGATGTTGGCTATCAGCTTGCTGTATATTCATTTTATTATATTTATGCATTTTTGTATCCCTAATGTCTGCAAAACCTTTATTATGAAAGGGTATAAAATTTTGTTGATGTTGGTTAGAATATAATGAAATTATCATGTAGATTTTTTCTTTCAGATTGTTTATATGTTACATATTTTCTTTCTTGAACCATCCCTGCATCTCTGAAATTACCCCACTTTTTTGTTGTAGATGTTCTTTTTGATGTATTGTTGAATTTGGTTTGAGAGTATTTATTGAATATTTTTGCATCAATGTTCATGAAGGAATTTAGTCTGTAATTCTCTTTGAATATTGAGTCTTTGTGTGGTTTAGCGATCAGGTGTCTGTGGCCTGATAAAATAAATTTGACAATGCTTCTTATGTTTCTATTTTGTGCAATAATTTGGGGAGTACTGGTATTAGCTCTTCTTCAGAATTATGCACTGAAACTATGTGGCCCTGAACTCTTATTTTTTTTGGTTGGGAGAATTTTAATGACCTCTTCTACTTCCTTAGAGGTCTCTTTAAATTGTTTATTTGATCTTGATTTAATTTTGGTACATGGTATCTTTCAAAAAATTTTGTCCATTTATTTTAGGTTTTCCAATAATGCAAAGTACAGGTTTTTGAAATATGACTTCAAGATTTCTATATTTCCTCACTGTCTGTTTTGTCCCCATTTTCATTTCTGATTTTGTAAATTTTGGTATACATTATCTACCTTTTAGCTACTTTGGATAAAAGTCTGTCTATCTTGTTGATTTTCTCAAAACCCAATTTGTTTATTCTTTGTGTTGCTCTCTTTGTTCCTATTTTATTGATTTTGGCCCTCACCTTATTTCCTGCTGTCTACTCTTCTTGAATGTGTTGCTTCATTTCATTCTTGAGCTTTCAGGTGTACTGTTAAGTTGCTAGTATGAGATTATCCAAATTCTCTTTGTAGGCACTTAAAGCTATGAATTTTCCTCTTATCATTGCTTTTATTGCATCCCATATGTTTGGGTATGCTGTGCATTCAATTTCATTGAATTCTAGGAAGTCTTTAATTTCTTTCATTATTTCTACCTTTATATAGTGGTAATTCAATTACAAAAGCAATATACAGATTTAATTAAATTCTTATCAAAATTTCAGCACAATTCTATACAGACCTTGAAATAACATAATTTATATGGAAAAACAAAAAGCCCAAGATAGCTAAAACAAGAACTTATAGAGGTATCGCCATGCCTGATCTCAAACTCTACCACAATGCTATATCAATAAAAAACAAAACATGCTATTAGGCTTTAAAAGAGATAGGTGGTGCAATGGCATCAAATTGAATGCCCAAACATAAATCCACACACCTATGGACACCTAATTTTTGACAATTAGTCAATATTATACAATGGAATAAAGAACGTATCATCATCAAATTGTGTGGGCATAACTGGCTGTAGGCATGTGGGAGAATGAAAATAGAGTCATGTCTATCACCTTGTACAAAACTCAAATCCAAGTGGATCAAGGACCACAATATAAATTCAGGTACACAGAATCTGATAGAAAAGATAATGGGAAGAAGCCTTGAACACTTTGGCAAGGGAGACAACTTCCTGAATATAATGCCAATAGCACAGGCACTGAGATTGACAGTTAATAAATGGGACCTCATGAACTTAAAAAGCCTCTGGAAGGCAAAGGACACTAATGACAGGACTAAAGAGCAGCCTACAGAATGGTAAATCTAAACCACAAATGACAGCTTATGCTAGAGAGGATGTGGAGCAAGAGGAACACTCCTCTACTGCTAATTGGAGTTTAAGTAAACTTTCAGTGATGTTGGATATTAGTATGGCCATTACTCAGAAAATTGAACATTGATCTACCTAAATAACCAGCAATAGCTCTTTTGAGCATATAACCAAAGGATGTGGAATCATACCACAAGGACACTTATACCAGTTTTATTTACAATAGTCAGAACCTAGAAATAATCTAGATGCCCCTCAACTGAAGAATGGATAAAGAAAATGTCGTATATTTATACACTGGTGTATTGCTCGCCTGTAAAAAAAAAAAAAGCAATGAATACCTGTGGTCAGTACCATCTGCTTTTTTATAATTGTTAAATTTTTTTTTCTCTGCTCCCGTTCCTTCCTCCCCCTCTCCTTCTACCTATTCCTGTTACACCCACACTCCCAATTTACTCAAAAGATCTTGACTTTTTCTCCTTCCTATGTAGAACTATATTAAAAATTTTTATGTGCATTGCTGCTTTGCCTGTACATGTGTCTGTGTGATGTGTCAGGTTCCCTGTAACTGGAGTTTCGAAAGTTGTGAGCAGCCATGTGGGTTCTGGGAATTGAAATTGAACCTTGCCCTACTGGAAGAGCACTCAGTGCTCTTGACTGCTGAGCAATTTCTCCAGGCCCCACCTCAACTTGCTTTTTGGTCATCACCGCAGTAGAAACCCTGACAAAGATAGACCTATAACATAAAAAGTGTATAAATGAGTATGTCCAATAGCTAGCATTAGAGTTGCAATAGATAAATAATGTGAAGAACTGACATGTGATAGTTAATTATAATTGTTAATGTGACAAGATTTAGAATCACTATGAAATGCAACTATAGGTTATCTAAGAGGGTATTTCCAGAAAGATTAACTGAATGTGAGTGGCACAATCTCATGAGCTAGGTCATCAAGCAAATTAAAAGGAAAAAGCAAACTGAGCACCAGTAGTCATCTCTGTGCACTGCCTAACAGAGGACACAATGTAGCCAGCTGCCTCACATGCTTGCATTACAGACATCTCCTTCGACTCCACCCTTCTTCCCCACCATTACAGACATCTCCTCCGACTCCACCCTTCTTCCCCACCATTACAGACACCTCCTCTGACT
>LOEQ01009317.1:26735-38129 GCA_001685075.1 Bramus lutescens
CCAAGACCTTCTGGCTCTCATGGTTTCCATAGAGAAGTCAGGTGTAAGTCTGATCGGTTTACTTTATAAGTTACTTGACATTTTTCCTTTGCAGCCCTTAACGTTCATACTTCATTCTGTATGATTTGTGTTTTGATTATTATATGGCAAGGGGACGGTTTTTGAACCAGTCTATTTGGTGTTCTGTATGTTTCTTGAACCTTCATAGGAATATCCTTCTTTAGGTTGGGTAAGTTTTCTTCTATAATTTTGTTGAATATATTTTCTGGGCCTTTGAGCTATAATTATTCTCCTTATTCTACCACTATTATTCTCAGGTTTAGTCTTTTTATTGTGTCCCCAATTTTCCGGATGTTTTGTTATGAGAATCTGTTGGATTTGGTCTTTTCTTTGATGAGTGCATTTATTTTCTCTGTAGTGTCTTCAGCATCTGATATTCTTTCTTCAATCTCTTGTATTATGTTTCTTATGCTTGTCTCTGAAGTCTCTGTTCATTTATTTAGATTTTCCAGATCCAGCTGGCCCTCAGTTTGTGTTTTCTTCATTGCCTCCATTTCAGTTTTCAAGTCTTGAACTGTTTCAATTATCTGTTTGTTTTTTCTTGGTTTCCTAGAATATCTTTTATGGATTTATTCATTTCTTCAAACTTTTTAATATTCTTCTCATCCATTTTTTAAGGGAGTTTCTCACATCCTGTTTAAGGGACTCTAATGCTTTCATAATGTCCATGTTTTTCTACTTTTTCTGGATTAGGGTGTTCAATTCTTCCTGTTGTATATTTGCTGGTTTCTGGTGTTATCATGCTGTTTTTCAGATTGTTGGAGGAATTCTTGCATTAGTGCCTGCCAATCTCTTCCTTCAAATGCTCTCCAGTGGATCATCTGGTACAGAATCAGGGCCCCTTGCTGTCCAGGGACCTTGCAGACAAAAGGGCTAGCTTGCTGCCTGCAGTCTTAATCAAACCATGGAACTCCCACCCGGTTGCACTCCCCACCCCTTCCCAGCCCCCAAACTGTCTGAGTTGGGGGATCTTTTGGCCCTGAAAAAGGGAAGAGAAACCTGGGTGCAAGCTGGGATGGGATACAAAGAGAGAGGTAGTAGCTGGGGAGAGAAGCCCCTGTAGAATGACCAGAGAGTTTAGGGGATTTAGGAATGTTTGTGCTCCCTTTCCATGGCTTCTGCTGGGCGGTCAGGAACACACTCACCCCTCCAGTGGAACATCTGGTACAGCAAGTCTACTAGATTTTTACCTTCATTGTCAATGTCATTTATCAAACTGTAAGTGAGGTTTGCAATCAAACAATAGAAGCAAAGGAACCCAGGAGAATATGAGCTAAGTTTAGCAGGGTCGATCCACCAAGGAGACATCTGCCAAATGTTCAAGCAGTGTTCTAAGGTAGATCCCAACACGTGTCCTCAATAATGCTAGTAGAGAGGGAAGGGCGCCATTGCTGTAAGTTGTCATCCTCAGCATTCCAGGGCATTTACTTAAGCTTGTATGGATCTCAACTCAGACCAAATCTGGATTTTTGAGTTTGCAACTGAAAATAATATAGAAATAGATAGTATAATAAAGATTCTTTGATGTAGGATTTATCATGAAGGTGAAGAGAAACAGCCCCCCAGAAAATAAATAAATAAAAATGAAACAAAACAGAAGTAAATGGAAAAACATTATTCCTTCCTTCCTTCTCTCCCTCCTTTCTTTCTCTTTCTTTCTTTACTTCCTCTCTCTCTCTTTCTCTCTCCTTTTCCACAATTCTTACTCTTTACACCCCTCCTCTATTCCAAGAACAGACAAGCACCTTTACATTTGCAGTTTTGTCTTATTTGAAAATTTGATATTTTCAGTTGTCTAGTAAAATGAATTTTGTAAATCTCAACTATATATACCACAGTCTGATACAGCTTTCATTTACACCAAGATAAAAAGATTACATGACTTAATTTAAATGACATATTCTCTGTACAATCCTTGATAAATATTTCACAGTCAGTCAAAAGTTTGTAGAGTCCATATTAGGCATGATATGCTGTAATCACAGAGTTCAACTTACTTCTACATTGTTTTATTTGAAATATTTATGGATTAATCTAGATAGTGTTTAAATAAAAATAGCATTGACTAGGATTGATGAGCATAAGTAAAAGCTTTGGACACTTGCCAGACAGTCCAATTGAGAGGATTCATCTAGTTCATGTCAGAGGTCAATGGAGAAGATGGTGAAGTATATGATTTCAGTTTCATTAAAATATTTCATCAGAAAATATAAAAATAAGATAAATTTGAGGAAGGAAAGATGGGGATATGGCATGAAAAGTGGACAAGCATAGGTGAATGCTGAAGAACTGAGAGAAAGATCAATAGAAGCTATTTCCTTGTTGGTTGGTGTAAAGCTGTAGGGTACTTTTCAGTGATGGTATTGGCAGTATCTGGAGGAACTTCAAAAATCTGAGCAGGTCTCGGTGTTATGGGTGGAAAATGGCTACAAGAAACCAGTGTTAGAAACTGGGCAGTTGCTGTGTCAACTTCCTTCACCTTAAAGGGTTCAAAAGTAATCACTAGCTTGAACAACTCTAGCAGCAAGCCTTAGTTCAATAAGTTGAGGATTAAAACATTTCTACAAAAAGGCCTTGTTATTTGCTTCTAGTGTCTGTCTTTCTGTGATTTCTAGCATTTAACTGCCTCTTCTTTTTCAGGATTTCTCCCACCAGACAGATGTGATTAGATGATGAACTGAGACTCCTGCTTCTCTTTTCCTTATTCTCCTCCTGTATTTTGATCTCATGTTCTACTTCTGCAATACTGATATTTCCCCTGTGTCTCCTTCTACATTTGGATCCTACACCCTATTCTTGCATTCTGTACCTTCACATATACTTGCATTCTGCTTTTTATTCTTGTTCCATCTTATTCATGAATCTTTCTCTGATATTTTATTTTACTGATATATTCTCTTCTTATTTCCAACTCCTGTATATTACTACTTTATCCTGCATCTCTGTTTTACTTTTTCATCTTACTCATGCATCAAATTCCAGCAACATATTTCTGAATCCTACCTCAACATCCTACACCCACAATAAGATTATTAAATAGGTGATGCATTTCCACTAGATTTATACATGGGAAAAAAGTGGCTAACTCTGAATCTAGATTTCATTTCCGATCTCAGAAAAAAAATCAATTGACTTAGAAAAAAGTACAATTCAAATGAAGCTGTCTTACCCATTTGATTATTCTCATCCTGGCTTACTCCACTGTGTTGACATTGCGCTCTAATCCTGATTCTCATGTCTGCAGGCATTTGTTTTTTACTAATGCTGGCATTAGCTGTCCCATCTGCATACAATACTAGACACATTAAAATTAAAATAAATGTAATTATTACTCGCAGCAAATCATGGATTTGTGATAAACTCCTGCAAGCTAGAATGCAATTAAGTTAGAGTGTCCTGATTGCTTTAATCTAAAAGGAGTAACATCAGAAATTATTGTTGAGTTACCAAATTGGCAGAGTACCATTGAGAAGGCTTTGAGCTATTAGGATACTTAATTTGACTCTGCTAGACTTTCCCTGGTGCACTATCTTGTTATACTTTGTTGTGTGGAAAGTTTGCATTTAATATGTCAGGCTCTGCTCTCATCTTAGTGACTCAAGCCCATTAAAAGCAAGTAATAGAAGGCCAGACAATATAAACATATAAATAGATAAATGCAAAAATACTGGATGCCAAAAGACACACACTACAAAAATAAGATCTGAGGTAATAAGGAATTGGTAGTATGTTCAGACTACTTTTGACCAAATAATTGCAGAGATTTGTAAGACTGAATTATCAGATAGAGAGTTACACCAAAATCTCATCTTCTACTACAAATTGATATAACAAAATACCTTATACTGAATGGGTGATAAATACCAGAAATCTATTCCTCACAATTCTTGGTATAGGCTGTCATCTCTTACATACCAAACAGAAGGAAGGAGGATAGTGAATCTCTGAGGTCCATGTTGGGGACAGAAATCCTCTTCGTCTCACTTACCTCTCCCGAGTCCTCTCCTCTTTTATTTTTAGCACATAGAGGGTAAGATTTCAACATGAGCCTATGGTGAGGATATACATTTCCATAACAATGGCAGTGATAAGGTACATTTTCTGTTCTTTGAACAGTCTTCTACATCTATTTGTCCAAACACATGGCCTAAACAACTTAAAGAAAGAATTCATTTTGATTCAAAGTTTTAGAGAGTTCAGTGTGTGGTTGCTTGGGCACATATGTTTTGACAAAACATCATAGTGGTAGTGATCTATGGCAATATGTGGTCACCTGATAGCATACAAGAAGCAGAGATCAAAATGGGACTAGGGACAAAATATAATATTTAAAAGGCACATATTGCATATCCCATGACCTACTTCTGAACTTAAACTTTCTAGACCTTTCTCCAAACATTTTCAGGACCAAAAGGTTCCTTTGAACCTTTATGGAGACATTTAAAATCCAAGCCATAAAATCATTTCTTAAAGGGGCTAAGAGTTAATGCACTTTCCTCCAGAGATGAGAGCATATCCCCATTCATGTTTTAATTCTCCAAATGCCATTGACTGTCACTGTATTCTATACCTGTTTTACAGCATTGAGATATGACAGTGAATAGAACTAAGACCTCTGCTTTCATGTCATTTTCAGGCTAGAAGTAGAGCTATATAAATTAGTAAAAAGCACAATAAAGATAATATATTTGTATTATATATAATAAAGGTGTTATATTTAATGGTAGAGACAAATTAAGTGTGATGTGTGATTCCCCTCTGTATGCTGTTAATACCATTGGTTAATAAAGAAACTGGCAGGGTAGAACAGAGCTAGGTGGAGATAACTAAACTGAATGTGGGGAGGAAGAAGGCAGAGACAGAAAGAAGCCATGTAGCCCCACCAGACTGATGGCAGTATTATAGCCGGTTAGCTGCAGCCACATGGCAATACACAGATTAATAGAAATGGGTTAAATTAATGTGTACAAGTTACCCAATAATAAGCTAGAGCTAATGTGCCAAGCAGTGATTTTTTATTAATACAGTTTCTGTGTGATTATTTCGGGTCTGAGCTGCCAGGCAGCCGGGAAACAAAGAAGCAGCCTTTTGACAACATCAGTGCAACAATATATATTTGTGACTTGAAGCACCAATAGGGTGATGTGGAGGGCCACCCCAAACAGAACAGTGAGGCAGACTTCACTGAGGAACACATTTAGCAAAGGCTAAAAATGGTAAAGATGTTTTGTATACAGTAAAATCTAACTGAATCATACCTCTCTTTCCTCTCCAGGGAAGTCTGAGGTACTATATGTAAGACTTAACAAATTGGCAAACCAATATGGTTGAATAAATCCATGTTAAACCTGAGAAAGCTTGGAAGGGAATTCTAGACACTAAAATACAAAGTTTAGTCACATTTATTTTTTTCCGAATGGGCTTTGCTTTCTGGCAGCATGCTGCAACTCCTTTAAGAGAGGTTTTCCTGATTCAGTGGTAGCAGAAAAAAAAAGCCACGGTTTTGAAATGCTGGCTTTCTGGTCTGTGCTGCCATTGCAAACCCTGACTCTTTCTGGAGGTCCAGTGATTGAGCATTTAAATCGGGTTTGTGAACAGAGTGCTACAACTTGCTTAATGGCATCATAGACTGGCTGTGTACCTAAAAATGGGGCTGTGAGCATGGCTCTCAGAGGCAGCAAACAGCTCTGCCATGCTGTACTGCACAGAGCAAGCAGGCAGTGCTCTTTTTCCCCCAGCAATGGCACCACTTAAGTTCATAAGAAGGGCTTAGTATTTTAAGAAGCATTACAGGTCACAAAATAATTATCAATACACAATAGAGACAAATTCAGATGGAAAAGACCTCTACATGGGCCACAATGTTGGTTAAATGTATATAGGCTTGGAAGAGAAGAAAAAGAGTACAGAGAGTTGGAAAATAAGTAAATCATTAAAAAAATAAAACAAACTCTTTAAAGTGACAGAGTACAGACAGTCATAAAGAAATAATTAAAAAGTAATGGAGTAAAAATAATAAGCCATGTAAAGGTGGAAATTTCACAAAGAGTCTGGATTATGTATATTATTGTGTTGTCTTAGAAAGTTTTGACTGTGAAGGAGCTAAGTGTATTGTATAGGCTGCTAAGCTAAATGAGTTCTATATTTTTAAGGTATCTTGATTTCAAAATATGGATCTGAGGATATGTTGCTTTGGAAAAGAGGTTCTTCTTTTGTTTCCACAGAAGAAGAGAACCTTTGGATTAATTTCAGACTAATGTAGTTTGATGGACCAAGAGCCCCTGAAAGGTTGCTGTGAATACCCCCAAAAATTACTTTTCCCAACTGCTGACTGAGATAAACCTAACACACAGGATACACAATGAAAGAACTGATTAACTGTACCACCAATCAGGAGGAAGTAGTATAGAGAACTGTGCCTATATTCCCAAATATTGTTTATACATGTTTGTTTATATTTAAAGGGGGATATTCTATAGAGATGTATACTTTGCATTGGTATGGATTTTGGTTTATTGATACAAATTTAATGTTAATTTTGTTATATGTATATTTCTGCTTTTTATTAAGTTATTTGGTTTGTGCAGCTGATTAAAAATGCAGAGCATGACTAAGAAATAGAGGTTAATAGGGAGTCATCTATAATAATCAAGCTTGTAGTCATGTTAGGTAGGTTTTCTAGATATATAGAGATATATTTCAGTTAGATATGTATTCTTCAAATCTTTCAGAGGCCTTCTGAATATGGCATTTAAAAAATTTTAAAAACTTAGGACTGTTCATGACAATGAGACATATCTGCTTCTGGCAGCACCAATTACGTCAAGAGTAAGATGAGCATTAAAGAGGCTCCTCATGGAGTTTGCTATCCATTTGGGCAAGAAACTGCTCTTTCCTGGACAGATTGATGGTATGCTGTGTGAACTGGGCAGGCAGTGCTGACAGAGAAATGATTACTGAGCTTGCCTAAAGGTGAGATGATCGTTCAGGGTTCCTGTTTCATGAAAGAGTCTGCAAGACTTTTGGCAGGACACAGAAGAAAGTGACTGACAAACTGCCAATGAAGGTTGAACTTGCTTCATGGAAAAGTTTGCTGAATACTATGGGGTTGGAGGCTGAAGATGGATGCCCCGATGGTACAAAAGAACTTTGAGTGAGTGCCCTGGCAGCAAAAAGTCTCTGTCAATTCTAGAGTTTTAGAAGTTGCTTACAATGCTCCTCCTGTTTACTAGGTAATATTATGTCCTTCTGGAGTCTTTGACAGAGTTGAACAATAGCTAGAAAGTTGATATAAATATTGTAACTATAATTCATACTTGATAACTGTTTTGTTATATGTAAATTTACTATGTTAAAGACAAATCCGTGATGTGGGAGTTCCCTCTGTATGCTGTGAATACTTTTGGTTAATAAAGAAACTATCTTGGACCTGCACAGGGAATAGAGCTACGCAGGGAAAGCTAAACTGAATGCTGGGAGAAAGAAGGGTGGAGTAGAGAGAAGCCATGGAGCTCTCACCAGAGACAGACATGCCTAAACTTTGCCAGTAAGCTGCTGCAATGGATAAATACACAGATTAATGGGGATTGATTAAATTAATATGTAAGAGTTAACCAATAAGAAGCTAGAGTTAATGAGCCAAGCAGTGATTTAATTAATACAGTTTCTGTGTTAACATTTTGGGGATGAGCAGCAGGGAACAAACAAGCAGTCTCTTACTACAGAGGTCAGAGGATAACTGAAATTCTGAAACCAGAATTAGCTCTGCAGTGAGACTCTCTATCATGAAAAATCAAACAAAATCAAAGCAAATCAAAGAAAAAAACTGCACTGAAGAGAGAATAATCTCCAAGGAAGCATGGAAACCAAGCAACACTAGATAGCAGGAACACAAAGGCATTGCATAAGAACACCTTGGGTGGGAAGAAAGCTGCCAATGATCCAGTTGATAGATTTTTGCCATTGTTTCTACAATTATGCTCATTTTAACATGCATGTGACAGCATGTGTATATCTGTGTGTATGTGTGTGGTATATGCATACACTGAGTATGTATGATTCAGAGAACTGCTATCATTTTTCACATTATTCCTTTTACAGAAAAATACCTACTGTCTCTGGTGCCTAGAACTAGGATAGAAACCAGAATATCTCAATAATCCTCCCTCTAGTGTTACTAGAAGAGTTCCTATAATTTTCTGGAAGTGAGTTCTGAGGATTTGAATTTTGGTCCTTATTCTTGTTCAGGAATCACTCTTACCTGCTGAACAATCCCCCAATGTACATTTAGACTGCTAATATCCAATCTATATTTTCTTACCTTTTTACTCCCCATAATTCCCACTATATTTCATTTTTTAGGATTTCAAATTCTAGAACTAAACATTTGTATACAGAATTTCAAAACTTATTCTTACCTCATGTGAGGAAAGAGACTCTCTGGCTTGATTAGTGGGAGTTTTCTACTGAGTTTTCTAGAGTAATAATGATCCTTAGATTTTATATAGCAGGTGATGACATTAACTAAATTACTTTGTGCTTATAGCTTAACTCTCTCTCTACAGTAGAAAGTTTAACACTTGAAATTAAAATGACTGGTTTCAATTGTATGGAAATTATGGTCCTAATATAGACTGTAAAATTCATCCCAGTATTTTGATTTTTTTCAAATATAACACTCTTTAGTGTCATTATGTATATAGTAATATACTATACATTTTATGGTATACTTGTATTATAAAAACTATTTAAAGAACACTGATTTTCATTTTCTGCTCTATAAAGTTCCCTCTGAAATATCTGACCTCCAAAACAATAACACAAGGAATATAAATCACAAAATATTGCCATGAATTACATGAGTTACTATCACTTTTCTCTTGGTCTTAAAAGTTTTCTTAACCTTCTCAAGTCTGTATTGCCCTGCTTTCCTCTAGAGACTCTGAGATTATGGCAATCTGAGCCCTTCTATGATAACTTTCTGAAGAATGTCAAAATATCTATTAAAACACTGCAAAGAGTTGCTTTGGGGTTTGTAATTGCATGGAGAAACAGAGAACAACTGAAGGGGTTCCTTTGCTGTGAGTCTTCAGCTGCTGATGAGTGTGCTGCATTAATAATCATGACAATGCAGGATGGAGCCATGGTGTCAGGGCAATGGAAGAAAACTATTCTTTTCTAAGTGTTTCAAGACTCCCTTCAATTGTAAATATATGACCACTTTTCATCAATTATTTACAAGTGTAAATATTTCTTTCTTTGTTCTCTTAGAGATCTCATTTTGGTTCATTTAGCAAATTATGGTATTTTGAATCATGACTTTCTTTCTTTAAAGACATTTGTGGATACAGAGGCAGGCAGGTGACCTGCTTGATTCTACAATGCTCTAGGAGACCCTCATAATCAAGCCTTTTTAATTGCTTCTCTTAGATTCCTAGATGATTATTTCTGCCTTGTTTAATTTACGCTTGTAATGGATGAACTTATAATGAATAAAACACCAAGGTCACTGCAACACAGGAAGAAAAAGCTTCCCATCTCTTTTATGTAGATCCTAACCTATGAAGTATACATGCAAACAAATTACATATGTGTAGAAAAGGGACCAAAATGGAAATATATGTTTTATGCAGCAGGGGCATGCCAAAGTACACATGAGTCATTAAGGGGATATACAAAAAAGTGTTTTTACTTTTAACTTTGTTACAGTTTAACATTTTATATTGGATAGTGTTTAAAAATATAATTGATGATAAAAGTGTAAAACCCACTTTTGTCTGTGAGGTCCCTGGCCAGCAAGGGGCCCTGAACCTGTACCTGAAGATCCATTGGAGGGGAGGGGTGAGTGTGTTCCTGACTAGCCAGCAGAAGCCCTGGAAAGGAAGAACAGACATCCCTCAATCCCCTAAATATTCTGGTCATTCTGCAGGGGCTAGTCTTCCCGGCTACTGCCTCTCTCTTCCTATCCCAACCCAGCTTGCACCAAGGCATCCCTTCCCTTCGTCAGGGTCATAAGATCTGCTCAGCCTGTTTGAGGGCTGGAACTGGGTGGTGGGTGCAACTGGTCAGGAGTTCTTTGTTTCACTAAGCCTGCAGACAGTAAGTTAGTCCTTTTGTCTGCAAAGTCCCTGGCCAGCTAGGGGCCCTGATCCTGAACAAGAAGATCCATTGGAGGGGTGAGTGTGTTCCTTACCAACCAGCAGAAGCCCAGAAAGGGAACACACACATTTCTCAAACCCTTAAAATTTCTGGTCATTCTGCAGGGGCTTCTCTCCACAGCTATTTCCCCTCCCTTCCTATACTATCCAAACTTGCACCCAGCCCCCACTTCTCTTCTTCAGGGTCGTAAGATCCCCCAGTTCAGCCTGTTTTGGGGCTGGGAAGGGGTGAGTTCCATTGGTTCACTAAGCCTGCAAGTAGCAAGTTATTCCTTTTGTCTACAAGGGGCCCTGATCCTGTACCAGAAGATCCATCAGAGAGAATTTGAAGGAAGAGATGGGCAGGTGCCAAAACAAGAATTCCTTCAACAATCTTAAAAACAACATGATAACACCAGAACCCAGCGAACATACAAGAGGAAGTCTTGAACACCCTAATCCACAAGAAGTACAAAAAAATAGACATTATGAAAGTAACAGAGTCCCTTAAACAGGATGTGAAATACTCCCTTAAAGAAATGGATGAGAAAAATAACACAAAGTTTGAAGAAATGAATAAATCTGTAAAAGATACCCTAGGAAACCAAGGAAGAAAAAAATAGTCAAAAAGATAATGGAAACAATTCAAGACTTGAAAACTGAAAAGGAGGCAATGAAGAAAATACAAACCGAGGGCCGGCTGGATATAGAAAATCTAGGTAAATGAACAGAGACTACAGAGACAAGCGTAACCAACAGAATACAAGGGATAGAAGAAAGAATCTCAGATGCTGAAGACACCATAGAGAAAATAAACTCACAGATCAAAGAAAAGACCAAATCCAACAAATTCTCATAACAAAATATCCAGGAAATCTGGGACAAAATAACAAGACAAAACCTAAAAATAATAGGGGTGGAAGAAGAAGAATTCCAGCTCAAAGACCCAGAAAAAATATGTTGAACAAAATTATAGGAGAAAACTTTCCCAACCTAAAGAAGGATATTCCTGTGAAGGTTCAAGAAGCATAAAGAACACTGAATAGACTGGTTCAAAAAAATCCTCTTACCATATAATAATCAAAACACAAAACATACAGAATAAAGAAAGAATATTAAGAACTACAAAGGAAAAAAATAAAGTAACTTATAAAGGTAAACTGATCAAACTTACACCTGACTTCTCTATGGAAACCAT
>LOEQ01009317.1:45642-62635 GCA_001685075.1 Bramus lutescens
TCTTTCTTTCTTTCTTTCTTTCTTTCTTTCTTTCTTTCTTTCTTTCTCTGTTTTAGACAGGATTCTATGGTATAGTTCTTGCTGTCCTGGAAATCACTGTATGGAGCAGGTTGACCTCACCTCCCAAGTGCTGGAATTAAAGGCATGTATCACGACCACCTAGTTAAGAGGGAGAGTTTTGTGGGGGTAACAAAGTAGAAGCAGGTTTAGTAGACTCATTACAGAAGAGTCAGAAATAAAGTAAAAGTGAGATTTAAGGAAAGGAGAGAAATTCTGGAGACTGAAGGAGGGATTTTCAAGAGAGGAGGACATCATTGAATTTCCTTTCTGTAGGGTTTTAATAGTGCAACTGTAGAAAGAAAGACTAAGGCAATTGTTATTCCATTGGTTATTTCTGCACAAGTAAAGGGTTGCATGCTCTAAAGATTGTTGTACCATGTTTTCCTTGGAAGAACATAGACAATCTTTTGCATTTTGACAGTCAGATTGATGAGAAATAATTCTGGGGATTTGAGTTTCCATTTGTATTTCAAATGTTTTGACTGTTGAATATCTTTTTGTATGCTTTGAATCTCTATAGTTACTTTTATAGACACATTATTAGCAGGTTGATTCTTTTTTAACTTTAGAGATAATCCCTTGGGATATGAATAAAAATAATGGTTACTGACTTTGCAAATCTGTTTTAACCTTTTTCCCACTCAGAAACACATTGGTTAGACATTTATTTATTGGCCTTGAAATTAGTTTTAACTCAAACATGTTCCTTCCATGTACTTTTCCTTAGAATTCTGTATCTATATTTATTTCTTACATATAACTGTCAGACTCATTGCTAATTTATTCTGGAGAATAATATGAACAGTGAAGACAACTTAGCATTGTTTTCCAAATGATTAATTTATCATAAAACATTTATTAAAATTCTCTCCTTACATTAATTTTAAATATTGTCTATACTTCATTTGCTTAATTAGTATCTGGACTTAACTATTCTCAACCCTCACCCACAGTCGTTTAGTGTAATAATTTATCAGCATGATATTGTTTTAATATAAAACTCTATAATATATTTTGATATCTAATAATTGCCAAGCTATTCACTTAAAACTGCTTTAGTCTTTTAAGTTTTTTGAGGATATTTTTCTATCATAACATTTGCAATCAGTTGATCTGATTCCAAGAAATCAATACTTGATAATATTTATCCTTACTTATGCAAAACTATTAAATTCTTGAAATTTAGCACTTCATCACATTTTGTCTCCTTACCCAATAACATAATATCTTTTCATTGTTTTAAAGACACTTTCTTAAAAAAAACAAACATCAATTATGACAAAACTTGAGAAGCTAAGGCAAGAGAAAGTTGGTGAGTTTGAGGACAACCTTGGCTACATACTGAGTACCAAGGCAATATTAAAGTCTAAACATTTAGCAAATCACTCTCTCAAATATATAGATATAGATATAGAGATAGAGATATATTGATTGAGATATATACATAGAAATAGAGATTAGATATAGACATATAGATTTTATATATATATATATATATGTTAGATATAGATATGGATAGATAACTATCCATATAGAACAAGTCATGGAAGTTACTTTTGTGTTGTGAGTCCTATACACTGTGTGGCATGTGTGTGAAAGGTTTTTGTAGGAGTTCTTTTTCTCCTGTTGTCATATGAGTGCTAGCAATAGAATTCAGATCAAGGAAGGTGGCCACTGACCCACCATGCCAGCCTTATTTAATACATTTCATATTTATTATTCCATATTTTTTTATTATGAATTTATTCTATTCCTGCTTTATTTATGATATTATATATAGAATATTACAGTTTAATATATATTGCATCTGTTTGTGCCTGTACACAATGAAATTATTGGTTTATCTGTGATTTTTATATTTGCTTCTTCCCTGAAGCATCCCTGCTTTGGTATTAATTCATGTGCTTTGAAGTTACATGTTCTTCCTTTTGTAATTATTTTGACATTTACTTTTCCAAGTCAACATGCCTTGTGATGCTCCCTGATATCTCAATATCAGTATTACATATCTGAAGAAATAACTCTGTCCTTTGTAAATTACTTTATAATGTTAATGGTTAACTAAGATTTAATTCTATATTTGGTTTTCTCAAAGAACCAACTCTCTGCCTCATTGATTCTTTGTATTGTTTTCTTTGTTCCTATTTTGTTGATTTTAGCTCTCCATTTGATTATTTCCTACCATCTAGTCCTCCGGAGTAAGTTTGCTTCTTTTTGCTCTAGACTTTACAGGTGTTCTGCTAACTCAGTAATGTGGGATTTTTCCAGCTTTCTTATGCAGGCATTTAATGCTATGAACTTTCCTCTTAATATTGCTTTCATTGTTTGAAATAAATTTCGGTATGTTGTGCCATCATTTTCATTGAATTTTAGGAAGATTTTTATTTCTTTCTTATTTCTTCCTTGACACATTGGTGATTCATGTGATCATTGTTTAATTTCCATGTGTTTGTGAGCTTTCTGAAATTAGTGTTGCTGTTGAATTCTTATTTTAAGCCATTGTTGTAGTGAAAGGGGAGTGCAGGCCTGCTTTTCATCTGACCCAGCTCCCGCAAGGCTAGCTTATACCCCGAAATAACAACATACAAATNAAGGGCTGGCCTATCAAAAGGCCAAGGCAGTTTCTTTATTAGCCAATGAAAGTAACACATAGACAAAAGACCCTACTACATCACATTGTGATCTGATAAGATACATGGGGTTATTACAATTTTTTTGTATCTGTTGAGGTTTGCTTTGTTACCTAGTATGTGGTCAAGTTTTGAGAAGGTTACATGAGGTGCTCAGAGAAAAGTATATTCTTTTATGTTTGGAAGTAATGTTCTACAGATTTCTGTTAAGTCTATTTGAGTTACAACATCTGTAATTTCTCTAATTTCTTTCTTCATTTTCTATCTGACTGACCTGTGCCAGTGGTGAGAAGGGAATGTTGAAGTCTCCCACTACTAGTGAAAGGAGTTTAATGTGTGATTTAAGCCTCAGAAGTGTTTCTTTAACATATGAGTTTTCCCTTGTATTTGGAAATAGATATTCAGTATTGAGATTTCCTCTTGATGGATTTTTTCTGTGACAAATATAAAATGTCCTTCTTTGTCTCTTTTTATTGATTTTAATTTGAAAGCTATTTTGTTAGATATTAGGATAGCTATACCAGCTTGTTTCTTAGGTTCATTTGATTTAATTTTTTTCCCAACCCTTTACTCTGAAGTAAAGTCTGTCTTTGAGGTTGAGGTGTGTTTCTTGTATGCAGTCGAAGGTTGGATTCTGTTACCCTGGGTCTTTTTATATGTGAGTTAAGTCCATTTTTATCAAGGGATATTAATGACCACTGACTGCTAGTTCCTGCTATTATTTTAGTTTTTGTTGGTGGTGATGTTACTGTGTGAGTTTTTTCCTTCTTTGGGTTTTGTTGCTTTGAGATTATCTATTGTCTGTATTTGATAATCTAGCTGACTTCCTTGGGTTGGAATTTTCCTTCTAGTACTTTATGTAGGTTTGGGATGGTGGCTAGGCATTGGTTAAATCTGGTTGTGTCATGGAATATTTGGTTTGCTCTGTATATGGTGAATGGAAGTTTTCCTGGGTATAGTAGTCTGAACTGCCATCCGTCATCTCTTAATGTCTGCATAATGCTTCCCCAGCACATTCTGGCTTTCACTGTTTTCATTGAAATGTTAGTTGTAATTCTGGTAGGTCTGCCTTTATATGTTACTTCCTTTTTTGCAGCTCTTAATATTATTTCTTTATTCAGTATGTTTAGTGTTTTGATTATTATGTGGTGAGAAGAGTTTTTTGATACAGTGTTTTTGGTGTTCTGTAAGCTTCATATACATAGCTTTCTTTAGGCTGGGAGAGTTTTCTTCTATGATTTTGTTGAATATATTTTCTGTGCTTTTGAGTTGGACTTCTTCTATCCTTATTATTCTTATGTTTGGTATTTTCATAGTGTTTCATATTTCCTGGATATTTTGTGTTAAACTTTGATTTGATTTAATATTTTCTTTGATCAGTGAGGCTATTTCCTCTATCATATTTTCAATGCTTGAGATTCTATCTTCTATTTTTTTATTTTGCTTTTTATGCTTGCATTTGCAGTTCCTGATCATTTTTCAATATTTTCTGTTTCCAAAATTCTCTTAGTTTGTGTTTTTTTTTATTTTTTCTATTTCAGTTTTCAAGTCTTGAATTGTTTCTTTCACCTGTTTGATTGCTCTATCTTGGTTTCTTTAAGGGATTTTTTGACTTCTTCCATTTTTTTTGTCTTTTTCTTTATTTGAAAGATTTTCTCACGTCCTCTTTAAAGGCTTCAAACATTATCCTAAAATTATTTTTTAGGTAATCTTCTTCTGTTTCTTCTGTATTGGGGTGTTCAAGTCTTGCTGCTGTAGAGCCATGTGGCCATGTTGCCCTTTGAGGTGTTGAGTGTGTTCTGACTGTGTGTCTACCCATCTATTCCTCTGATTGGTTTAGTTGAGGCTGTGTCTCTGGTGATCACTCTTCCAGGTGCTGGTAGATCCAAGGTTCACATTGCGGCTTCTCAAGGTGGAGTTGGAGCCACAGTTCTAATCAGCCCAGAGGTTGCTCAGGATTCTTGGGGGTTGCTTGGCACTACATGATAGAGCTCTACAATCTCAGAGGTCATTCGGGCCTGCTCACATGGAGGTCACTCAGGTAGGACTACTTTCTTGGGCCTAATCCTGAAGGGGTTGCTGGCTTTGGCTCAGACTCACTGAAATTACTGTCTTGGACCTAGTCCTGTAGAGGTATCTTGCTTGGGCCTGTCCCATGGAGGTAGCTGACTCGGTCTTGCTTCCAGAGGTCACTGCCTTAGTCCTGCTTAGGAAGAGTTCACTGGCTCAGGCTGAGATTCTATCTTACATCTGTAAGAATGGCTAAGTTTAACAGTATAAGTTCATACTTGCAAGAATGTGGAGCATGAGGAACACTCCTTTATTGATGGTGGGAGTGCAAACTTGTACAACCACAATGAAAATCAATATGGAGGTCCCTTAGAAAATGGAAATCAATTTACTCCAAGACCCAGCTATGCCACTATTGTGGATATACCCATAGGATGATCCATCCTACTATAAAGACAGTTGCCCAACAATGTTTATAGCCACATTATTTGTGAATTGTATTTTCTTAATGTTTCCAATTCTTCAAGGTTTTTAAACATATCAAAAATGAATCAGTCTAAAAATTTCTCTTTTCAAAATTTTCTATTCTAGCTATATTTTACTTGATTTTCTTATCATAATGTGTTTTCTCCTCCAGTATAACCATGTCACTAGTAAAATCTCCACCAAAAGAATCACTTAGAGTTTGAATTTTTTTTAATGTGTGAAACTCATAGTCCAACTCATGTATGCATGGTCCCTATTCTCCTTTATAGGGAACTGGTGAACACTCTCAGGGAATATATTAGGAAAAATATGACTTTCCCTCAGGACTTTTTCTTCTTTGTGGAACCCTGTTTACTGAAGTTCTGCAAATTTAATAGCTCTCTGTGCCACTAAAGTTCTTGCTCTTGCACTAGTGGTTACTGTTTAGTGACTGCTCATGTATTATTCTTAAACAAAGAACACACTTAATCATGAAAGTATAATGCAATGCAAATCCCGATTAGTGGTCTTTCTATTTTATAATCTGTATTGTATAGGCAAACAAATCATCACGATCAAAGGAAATCAGAGCATACCTCTTTATTTTCATGACATTCTTGTAGCTTCCATTGCACAGATAATCAAATTAGATGTCCTCATGGTAACTAAAGTGCTTCCCATGAACTAGCCTTGATTCACACCTTAATGCTTTCTCCATCTTCGTGTGGTTCATAAATCAGATATTCTTCTAGAATTCTGTTTTCTTTACTCTGTATGCTGAAACTCTCCATCAGAAATGTCCATTAGAATCCATGTCTCAGCTCAAATGCCTGAGCCAACCACTGACCACTGATCACAGACCACGCTAATATAGCTTTCCCTCTAGTCATGTCAGTATGTTTTATTTTATTGATAGTAATGATAACATGGAAATTCCATTTTACAATTCATTTGAGAAGCATGGGAAACCTCACTTGTCTTTTCTCGGATGTTTCTTTTAGTACTGGTCAAACAAAAATGTATAAGAAGAAAATGTAAAAAAAGAAGTAATACATGAATGAATGATGTTAATATAAGTGATGAACTGTAAACTTATTCTATAAATTTATCAGTTTATTAACAAAGTATAGTAGAATATACTTTGAGCTTGAGAAAAGGAAATTTAAACATATAATTTGGGATCAGGTTAATTTTATACATCAATTTCATCAAATTCCTTCTTAATGAGTTTTTTATTATCTTCAGCTATAAAATAGAAGATAGAAAGAGTACCTAAAATTTGAAGTATAAAAAATATTTTATTTCATAACTTCTAGAGACCCATGTAAAATTTTAATGTGATCATACATATTACAATCTTGTTAATTTTTAAAAACTTGAAATATTAAATCACTGATTTTAACTACATTAAGGTTTGAAATAAATTTATATTCTTTTCAACACAATTATCTTCATTTTAACATCATTAAGGCAGGTGACATTGAATACACACACATATACACTATATAAGTGTACATTGTATATTTATATATGCATATATACACAACACACACACAAGGCTGTGTATAATAACAGAATCTTTGGTGAAGTTCTCAAGCAAAATATAAGCCTTGCTATGAGTGTCATAGTAGAGATTCAAGCAATATGAAACTATGCAAGTTAGTTTCTTTTCTCCACATTGAACTAGATGTTTTCTCATGAATAATGGAATGTATGAAAATTAATGACACAATTCTCATTTACAAAGAAGTCATGTGCTGAAAAGAGAAAATCTACAAAAAAAGCTTCTTTAAAAATTACACATCTCCACTGATCAAATGATAAGGCATGTATCTCACCTTTCACATCTGCCTTTAGTATAAAGAATATTACATCATATTTCTGATCCTACTAATTATTTCATAAGATGGACTGTTTTTGATTAGATCTGGCATTGCTGCTATAAATGTGAAAAGATTTATGAATTCATTTTCACATTTAAATTACCAAATCCTCTGGTACCTCTGAAATTTCAGGTTTTCAGGTAAATGGAGTATTTGTCTGGAGACATCTACCATGTTTAAAAACACAGATTAATGCAAGATGTCTTTATCTGTTGAAAAGCACATAAAACTATCTTTGCAATCAGACTACTGCATATATTATGATAGAACAAAATAGTCTCTTTGCTGTTATTATAAATATGATAAAAATTCAAGCTTATTTCCTAAAATCTTGCCATATATATGTATATGACTAATAAAATTTTATTACATTCAGAATATTAAATATATAGAGTAGTTAAACTATTAAATGCCACTCAAAGGTTATAGATCTGCGACAGAATGCTAACCAATGCAATAAGTTTCTAGTGATGGAACTAGAATTGGGAACTTGCTGAAGACTGCTCAAATAATTTGTTAATTAATGAAAATCACTATTTTGCCATGATTATCTCAAACAGAATATGAACATATCACCATATTTTGAATTAAGGGGAATTAATTTTAGTGATAAAATCGCTATTATTTTTTGATTATGTAAATGTGTATTAAAATTAAATTACTGAAAAATCAGGAATAAATCAGCAGGTGAACATGTTATACAATTCTGATTGCGAATGGAAGAAAACGACTCTTCAGGGTTTTAAGCATGTTTTTCAAACATGCTCTTGTAAACTGCAGAGAGTATCATTCAAATAACCTGTGACAGCCTTCGCTCATTGTTGCTTCATAATTAAATTTCATACTAATAAAGAGTTTTCTGAAAGTGTCCCTGTCTTCCTTGCACTAGAGAAGAGTGGAAAACATTAAACCAGTGCCTATGGGCAGATCAGTCATTGTGGTGTGCTGTGGCTCCAAAGAACTGAAAGGTAGGAAATAAGGTTTCAGTTTTTATGCATTCAAATGTAAGTTTGACAAGTGATTTATGGTGTGTGTGTGTGTGTGTGTGTGTGTGTGTGTGTGTGTGACAGAGAGAGAGAGAGAATGTATAAAGATTTTGTGTGCAGTGCTTACAATTTAGTGTGCTGCAGCATGAATTCTAGTAGGCATTAATAATAAAAACCCAGAGTCAGATATTAGTGGGGGGAAAGCTGAGAGATCAGAGAAGCAGTGAAGCCAGTCATTAGAGAAACCTTCTACATTCACTGAATCCTCAGACCAAAAGGATGATCCTGTCCTCAGACTGCACCTCAGACTGCATCGGTGTCCACCAAACTTCAGACTTTAAGGAACTCCTGTCTCTTTCTGCCTTCTGTTCCTCTCTGTACCCAGCCATATCACTCCTATCTCTACCTCCCTAGTGCTACGATTGAAGGTGTGGGATCCCAAGTGCTGGGAACACCTTTGTGTAAGCTCTGTTTCTCTTTTAGACATATTCAATCTCATATAGTTCAGGGTGATCTTGAACTCACAGAGATTCTTCTGCCTCTCTGTCCCAGGCCCTATGATTTACAGTGTAAGCCCTGTCTTCTTCTAGCTTACTTCTGCACTCTGAACTTCAGGGAGTTTTATTTGTTAAAACACAAACAAAATATCACTACAGTTTGCAGGAGTTTGTGAGAGAAAGCCAAAGCATATCCACTTTTGATGTCTTTCTCTATACAATGTCATATTACTTAGATATATGGTCTCTCACTGAATAGAAGGAAGCTCTTCTCCCAGGATAGGGGACCTGACTAAGAAGATCTTATGATCCTCTTGCCTTTATCCTTAACATTATTATTCCAGTCATATATGTAGCTATTTTTGGTTTCTTAAGTGAAACTGGGGTTCAAATTCATGGTTCCTGAGCCAACACTCTAGCCCTTACAAAGCATTTTGAAATCTTTCTGCCTCATTAAATATCTATGCAGCATGATTTCCAAATATGAGTATATACACATACATACATATATATATATGTATATATACATGAATGCATATATGTCTATGTTATTGTCTACACCTCAATATTTTTCACTTATCTCACTGATTACTTTTCTTTGGAGGTGCCTTTCACAAACATCTGTAAGTGAAGTATTCATCTGGGCATTTAGATAAATCTTTAAAGCTCATGAACGCTTTTCCTCCTTTTAAGGAAATAATCAATAAATAAGTCTCTAGGGCTGCATTGTTTGGTAAATGCTGGGTAGAGATGGCTAACATTTAGTATTCTTCTCATTTATGTAGTCTGTAAGTCTGACTGAATTTTCCCATTTTTGAATTTGGGACAGAAGAAAGAAAATGATGATTAAATTGCAGAAATTATAAGACTGATATTGGTAAGAAACAAAGATATAATCTATGCCACTATTTACCATGCCTAGTTCCTGTTGTCAGCCATCAAAACTCAGGACATACTTAAGATGGAAAAAAAGGGAAGTTTGGCGTTGAAGGCAAGTGTAGTAAATCTTCCTTTAGTATTTACTGGTGTTTACCTTTTATTTCTAACTTTGTGTGTATGTGTATGTACACTTCAGTGACAAGAAGGGATTTTTGCACTTGAACTCTGTTTACTTTTCATTGAACCATGTCCATTTGCATGCTATTAATATTTATGCATTTCTTGCAATTTTTCATTTTTAAATGCAGTATTAATGAGATTCATTAAGAAGCTGTTGGTTAACTCAGTATTTATGTATTGATGCATGTTCTTAGAGGTATAATTTAACTCATCTGGTTTTGTCCCTTAATAAACCAATCATTCAAAATCGAAATCCAACAATGATCTAAGCACCATGAACATCATCTCATAGAAACACAGTGCATGATGGTCAATCACTGACTTTCGTGAGGTTTCTGACTTATTGACATCTATTGTTGTGTGTTTTATGAAATAATATCATCCTCCATGGATTTTACATGACAAAAGATCAAGATACAAATTTGAAATGTGGTTTTTATTGTGTGCTCTGGTTTCACCCAATCATAAAGTTGGAAAAGACATGGTTAGCCATCCAGTCTTGTGGGAACCCATAGTTCATTTTTGTTTTCAACCTTCTCTTTATCTTGTGGTCATGCTGTATTTTAGTAGCACAAGGTTTAAACTGGTAAATACTCTTATAGGTTATCCATGTTTACTGAGAAGCCTCTTGACTTGCAGTATGCAGGTTTTCTCTAATTCATATCTGCCTATGAGTTACTTTAAATAAGGGAGAAAATAAAATATCCCTGTAGATCTTGTTAAAAGTTTATGCAAACAATTAGCTCTCTCCAACGGCCTTCATGAAACCAACTTTTCTAATATGTGGCTAAGAAAATCACACCAAAAATTCAAATAAAAATGTAAAGAATTTTTGATGCAGATATTTGAAAATATAGGAACAAAGCAATGTATACTTAACACTTTTTATTAAGTAAAAAAAGGAAATATCTATATCATACATATATAATTCAATAAACAGGAATAAACATTTTATGATTTAGTGCAATTTTAAACTCCAATCAATTTTTCTACCCACTAATTTTAAAAGCCTCTTAAGAAATAAAGAGAAAATTGCCTGAAATATGAGAAAAATACAATTAACCTGACAAAGTGATAATAAATGATTAACAACTCATCCGGTTTTGTGCCAAATGTTTACTGCTACTGAATTCATACCAATAAAAGCCCTCACCCTTTCAGCATGGCATTATGCAGTTATTAATAACTATAGCTTAAAACACAGTAACAAAATAAAAGAATCTCCAACTGTGTAGAATCATATTTTATAAAAAAGAATCAGTCACTGACAGACACAAAATTAACTGTAATTCATGGTAAATGAATGAAAGTCACTCAATGTATAAATTGCCATAGCTTGTTAATTGCACCATAACAACTCTGGTGGGGATCTTAGAATGCCTTAATCCTGTGTGGCAATGCAACTGTTTTAGCTGTGCTGACATCATTGGGAAAAGTAAGGGCAGTAGATGCATGTGAATTTACATATAGATTTTTTTTTAATGATGTCATCTACCTAAAAGAAACTAGTATAAATATTCAGCATACGAAAGTAGTAATGATAGTAAAAAAATAGCATAAAATGAAAAAAGAATTCTCAGAGTATTAGCATATTTATATGCAGTTATCATCCAGTTTTTATTATATGGTTATATAATTCCTTTAATGTTATTTCATCATATCACTTTTTTACTCAGCTATCATTTTAGATAATAGTTTTATGCCTGTTAAAATTTGAGCCACTATAATGCCAAAAATAAATTTCATGAGTATAGGTAAGTTCTTAAAAATAACAATCACTTATTAATCATATTTTGAGAAAAATGTCATTGTTTAAGTTGAAATGCAGCATAGAATTGACTCCATATCATCATAATTATGTTGCTCACAATTTTTAGTAAGTGAAACTTAAGAAGTATAAATAAATGGTTATATAAGCATTGATATATTTATAAATAATAAAAGCTAAGTTTATGCATAGAAATATTCTACCTTCTAACTTAATTCTCTTACTAAATACATCTGCAAAAGATACAAGTCTATGGTATTTTGTGGAGTTCCCAGTGACAAGATAATGTTTAAAACAGCAAAAGCATTGGTGTGCCTGCATGGGACAAGAATTTCCATATAAAGTCTAAAAACGCTTTTTTAAGAAAAGGAATTCTAGACCCACAAAAATGGGAGCCAAGTGCAGCTTTTTGGTAACAGCATTTTTCCAGAAAGGATCTGTTTGCAAAGAAGGTACAGTAAAAACTGCACAGCTTCTTTCAAAATGATGGTTTCCTGGTTCACCAGCACAAATGGCTCTGACTCTTTCAGGAGGCCTGGCTACAGGACATTTAAATGGAGTTTGTGAGCAGAATTCTACAACTTGCTTAATGGCAACACAGACACACTGTGGCCCACTCTGCATCTGTGGTAGAGAGAATGGCTTTCAGAGGCAGTGAACATGCCTCCACCATGTTGGACTGGGTGGAGACACCAGGCAGTACCATGGAGTTGGTCTTAGCCACACCCACATAGCATTTAAAAAAAAGTGGTCCTGATCATAAAAGGATTACAAATATACAATAGGACAGATTCAGACATAAAAGACCTCTTAATGAAACACAGTGTTAAAAAATATGTACGTAGGCTTGAGAGAGAAAGGAAATACAACACAGCTATAAAAGGAAATAAACGGTTTTAAAATATAAAACCATGTCTTTAAAGAGACAGAGTACAGATAGTCATATATTAAAGGAATAAAAAAATAAGCCATGTAAGGATGGAATATACGCAAAGAGTCTGAATTATTGCGTTTTCCTTGAATTTTTTGACTGTGAATAAGCTATAAACTGCTATGGTAAACCAACATATATCTTAAAGGTATCTCGATTTCAAAATTTGGTTCTAAGGATATGTTGCTTTGGAAAAGAGGTTCTACTTTTGTTTCCACAGAAGATGAGAACCTGTGGATTCCTTCCAGACTAATGTGGTTTAATGAAGCAACCCCTCGGAAAGTCTCTATGAACCCCCCAAAAGAAAATACTTTGCCCAACAAAAAGCAGGACGCAATTTGGAGAGAAATACACCCAAATTCCCTAAATAATTGTTTATTTTTGTTTACATTTCAAAGGGAATATGCTATAGATATTTGCATTGGTATGGATCTTGTTTATTGTTACAAATTTAAGATCATTTTGTTACATACATATTTCTGATCTTTCTTAAGGTATTGTGTTTGTACAGCTCATTAAAAATGTAATGTATAATTAAGATAAGTTAGCTGGGTGATGGTGGCACATGCCTTTAATCCTAGCACTTGGGAGGCAGAGGCAGACAGACCTCTGTAAATTTGAGGTCAGCCTGGTCTACAAGAGCTAGATCCAGGACTGGCTCCAAAGCAAGACAGAGAAATCCTGTCTTTAAAAAACAAAAACCAAAATCAAAAAAGAAATATTGGTTAATAGATATTAGATATTTATCTATAATAGTCAAGCTTGTAGTCATGTTAGTTACATTTTCTAGATGTAGAGAGATATATTTCAGATGGATAGTTATTCTTCAAACCCATGAAAGACTAACAGAATATAGCATTTAAAATGTTTTAAAGACTTAAGATTTTTTATGGCAATGAGACACACCTGTTCCTGGCACTACCAATCTATTTCAAGAGGATGATGGGCGTCAAAGAAGCTTCTCATGGTGTTTGTTAGCTATTTGGGCAAGAAACTGCACTTATCTGGACTGTTTGATGTTATGCTGTGTGAAATGGATATGCAGGATTCACAGAGAAATGACTGCTGAACTTGCCTAAAGGTGAGACAGTCCTTTGGGATTCCTGCTTCATGAAAGTGTCTGCCAGAAATTCTGCAGGACATAGAAGAAAGCAATTAATTGACTTTGCCATTACAAGATAAAACAGATCTTCAAATTTCCTGCTTCATGGAAAAGTCTGCCAGATACTATAGACTTGTGGGCTGAAGATTGGATACCCAATGACACAGAAAATCTTTGGGTGACTGTCCCAGGTAGTGAGATGTCTCTGTCACTTCTAGAGTTCTAAAAGTTGCTTACAAAGTACTTACTGTTAACTTAAATGATTGTGTGTGTGTGTGTGTGTGTGTGTGTGTGTGTGTATATATCCTTCTAGGGTTTTTGATGGAGATTAAGAGTAGTTATAATTTTCCTAAGTTAAGATAAAATAGGTATAAATATTGCAACTGTAATTCTTGCTTGATACATGTTTTGTTATATGCAATTTTACTCTGTTAAAGTTAAAACCTTCCTTTTTATTTAAACAGAAAAAAGAAAATGGTGTGGGAGGTCCTTATGTCTATGTTTTGCTTTTATTGGTTAATGAAAAAAAGGTGTTTCAGCCAGTGGCTTAGCAGAATATGGTAAGGCAAATGTTCCAAGCAGATAGAGAAGGAGAGAGTAGATAGAATGAGCAAGAAGCCATGTAGCCAATGACTGGAGCATGCTGAAATTTTGCCGGTAGGCCATGACCTCTGAGTGATTATTTCAGGCCTAAGCATCAGGAAATAAACTAGCAGCCTCCAGTAACAAAAAGCTTTGCTAAGACCATAAGGTTCAGAACAAATTTTAAATTGTCTGGAGTTGCTCAGAACAAGGCATGTTTTCACTCACCAATGGCACACACAAGCATGCCCCTGTGTGTTACCATGGGAATGTCCTGGGGTGGAAGCTGAAAACTTTATGGAAGCACATCAGAAGAAGAAAATGTACTTCATTTCAGCTCTCCAGAGCCTCTTATGAGGATCTAAAATTATTTGCTGTATTTTTGATTTGAATCTGTGCTAATTTCATTTTATTGTTTCTAGAGTTTTTGTGTATTTGTTTTTGATTGATTTGATTTCTGTCAGAACTCAAAACATCTCTTTATTCTACTTCCACTTCATGGTAGAAAATATTTGAGGAGGAAAAAAATCCCTAACGATATCTTAGCATAGTATTTACCATCAAAATACGTTCTCCCAGCTCATATCACATTTTTATAATTCTCGGAATCCACAAAGTATTACTCCATGAGTGCACAGTGAGCATAGCAGTTCTACCAGTGACCACATCCTCTAAACGAGAATGATCATTTCTCCCATGGCAACACTGTACTGTCAAGAACACAACAATAATGAATGAGGCCTGGAAATTAATCTCTCTCATCTAGACATGAATTCTTTCTGGCTTGGAGTCATGTGCAGGGAAACACCGATGCTGTAAGGTCATGACTGCAGCAGCTAGGCCATAGCCAGAGGCAGCATTTAAAGCCCTCTTCTTCATCCTCTGGATCCTAACTTCTTTCTGTCTTATTTTCCATGGTGCTCAGTGAGCCTTAGTGTGGTGAATTTGGGGCTGTGTTACACTCAGGGCTAAGCACCTGTTCCTAAGTCTCAGCACTGTGATCAGTTCTGCACCTCTCCACTGCCTGCTGCCCATTGAAAAAGAAGCTTCTCTGACCAAGGCTGAGAGCAGTACAGGTCTATGCATATAAGCATAAGTATTTGAACTACAGTTTGATAGCATGACCATTTAGCAAAATAACAATAACAGGTTTAGACCTAAGGTCAATGAGCTCCTCAGTCATAGGATTTTGACTATGAAATCAAAATAGGGATGGCAACCTCTGCTGTAGAGCCAGTCTCAAATTAAGTCAGAAAGTGAGTAATTACTCCAAAACAGTAGTAAACTATTGCACTAGTAGGCACGTCGTTTTGGCAGCTAACTATTGCTACATGTAGGGCCCTGCACTGGGAAAAATTACTGATATGTTTTCTCTCCTAGGATCCTACATAGCACCTTCTAGCACTATGAGAGCTAGACAACAGCAAAGATCCCCAGTCTGTTTGAGAATGATGTATCTGTGTCCCAAAGTTAAAGTTGAAATGCATTCAGCAAGGAGGACTTACCATGTAGCAGCGGTAAATAACTAAGGGCAATGACAATGGCTCATGTTAATTGGGAGACATATAGGGTCTGACTAAAGTGACCTTGACCTTGTATTGCAAGTTTTACTTTGTAATGCATGTGATTGGGTAGTATTCTTGTTCTCCCATGCAGGATAATTCCATTTATATTTTGAAATGAGCTTAGTTAGAAATAACTGTTTTTACAAACGTTTATTTTTTTTGAGATCCTTAGTTTTGGTTTGCAAACCCATTAGCCTGCCTTCTCTTTTCCCCTTCCCACAATATTACTTAGTCACTTAAAACTCAGCATCCCTTCCTCTTTCATTCCTCATTTGTTCTAGTAGCCCTCCATTTACATTTCCTAATCAAATTGTGGTTACAAGGCCTCCACATTGCTTTCCATTTCACAGTTCCCTCTAGCTTTCAGGAAATAGTGGATTCCTTTGAAATTTTCGTGGCAAAGGAACTCCTGATGCACCAGACATTTATTATATTTCTCTGCTGTGGTGCATGGTTAGGACCAGCACTTGTAAGTTCCTATAACAGGTGTCATTCCGTGAAACACTTATCTTACTTTGAAGCCTCAGGCTTTCATGCCTAGAAGACAAGGACTATTGATCGCTGAACAATTCCAACTAAAAGTGGTGCCTCGAAAATGTCATGTAGAACTTTTGTCCACACTTTACAGACATACCTCTTCTAAGAAGGAGAAAAGTAGAATTCTGTGAATTACCCAAAGCACAGAAGATCAAATATTGCTTATACCTTTAGACACTGTCATGTAAAAGAAAGGAAAGTCACCTGACATTCACTTGCCACCACATGCTAACCATTGTTCCATCACTCCTTATTCTTGACCATGGGGCTTCCTCTGAGAATTCATTATGTTGACAACATTTCAAGGAGTGAACACAATAGACTTTAAATGTGTTTGCATCTACATTGTTTTCGACAGAAATATTTAATTCAGTAGCAGAAAATATACACATTTTATTTCTTTTCTTCTGTGCTGGGATTTGTATTTGTATATGTTGAAATTGAGCCAGGAAAATATTTTGTTGATGAGAACTAATAAAGTTTCTATTTTATACTAGAAATAATCTTATTTTTGTCTTTTATGATAGCATATGTCTAATTGAAGACCAAGGAAATAAAGGACACGAAATAAGACAAGCATCATTCACTTCTCCACATATTGCGTTCTTTTCATACTTTTCTTTTTATTTATTTATTATAAATTCCCTCCTCCTCCCCTCCTCCCATTTCCTTCTCACTCCCCTCCCTCCCCCTCCCCCTCTCTCTCCAGTACTAAGAGAAGTCAGGATGCCCTACACTGTGGGAAGTTCAAGGGCCTTCCGCCTCCATCCAGGTCTAGGAAGGGGAGCATACAAACAGACTAGGCTCCCACAAAGCCAGTACAAGCAGTAGAATCAAAATCTGGTGCCATTATCATTGGCTTCTCAGTCAGCCCTCATTGTCAGCCACATTCAGAGAGTCTAGTTTGATCACATGCTC
>LOEQ01009318.1:5268-27088 GCA_001685075.1 Bramus lutescens
GGCAGAACTGCCTCTCCCACACCCCTCACTCCTCTTCAGACCGCCTCCTAAACGTGCCTGCTCATTTAGCCAAGCAAAGCATGTGTAATTCTTTTAATCCTTCCCTCACAAATCAGCCTCCACACTCCCTTACCATCCTTTCCCTGGGCTTTGAACTCCCTCCAGCTTGACTGTCCCAAGCTCTTGTTCCGGTCAATCACAAGATGCCTACTTCAGGGGAAACAGCAGGTCGGAGCCAGGCTCTAAGCCCTCGCTCCACATTGCACTGCCTGTTGCCAAGGGCACAGAGAGCTCAGAGCCACCCAGCAGTGGGAGCTGCCAGAGTTGAAATCAGCCCTGCTGGGTGACCAAGCCCGCTCAGCAGACCCGCAGCCTTTGCTACCAACAGAGGGGTCCTTCTAGTGGAGGCGGCCCACTTGGCTACCATTAAGTAAGCACATGAAAAACTGCACAAGAGGCCTTAACCTCTCCTTTTTCATAGACTCCTCCACAGAGCCCAAGTTCACTTGGTTTCTACCTGCCAGGCGGGCAAAGCCACTGGAAAAGCCTGTGGCAATGATTGGTGTCTTACCTGGAAGGTGCCAGCATGGTCTTCTTCTTTGTCACCTTCTCTGTTCTCTTTGAGGGCGATCAGCGTGAAGCCTCTGAAGTAGGAGGGAGGAGCAGCTGAGAGTGTCACTGTGAAAGACAAGAAAGCCACTTTTAGCACAGCAATCAATTGTGTTCCATTTGACTTGTAGGACCAGACCTGAGTACTCTGTCAACATCCCACCCCTGTGTGGTACAGGGGCAGGGGGATGATAAGAAAGGCTCGGCTCTCTCTTCTATATAAGAGCTTGCTAAATGCCAGATCTGAAGTCTGATCTGAAAATCCTTTTTATATTTATTTCTTTACTTATTTATGTATTTGTTTTCTGAGACAGAACCTTATTGTGTAGTCCAAGCTGGTCTGAAATTATTCACCCTCATCTTGCCAGGACCTCCCAAGCATCCTCAAAATTTCCTGCACTGCGCAGACAGAGGTAAGGCGAGCTGTTTCTCAATGATCTCAATTTGATAAGGATCACCCTGGTCAGAAACTCCCATATTAATAATTATCTCATCCTGCTATACTTCTGTTAGGGTTACCCAAGAGGGGTCCAGATTCCTTTTGGATGTCTTGGGTGACACATATTGTTCCCTGGCCTTGCCCTTATCTTCTGTAACCCCAACTATACAACCCCTCTAATCCCCTGCCCCCAGGTGCTTGTCTAAGTTCTGGCCCTGGTGTCATGCACACTCAACATATACCTCTTTCCAAGTCTGCCTCCCACAGGCCTTACCCACAGCCTTGCTCTCTCCCTTTCCTTTCTCTTCCTGCCAAATCAAGGGATCCAGCAGAAGTTTGAGTTCACTCAAGAAAGCAGGGAGGTTTTCATCCCCCCTGTATCCACACAGCTCAGCACTGGGATCTAAGACAGGTTCAAGTTTCTTCAGATGAATATGTATCTCTATCCTGTGTTCTAGACTCTGGGCTTTAGATCTGGGCTGAAGGATTGTTGGAACTTTCAGGAATCCTCTAGTCCAGGGTTCTAATGTCTCTGGTAAGGATCCAAGATGGAGAGGTGAACAGACACTTTCAAGGTCGCTGAATTAGGGGTTTCCTCCCTAGCTTAACACTCCACCCATGAACTCATGCCCTGAATGTATTCATCTTGATATGGCTCCTTTAAAAGTATTGACAGATTTGTCTGAAGTTTAAAAATCAGTGCATTTAGCTTACATCATTGACATAATTCTGCTACACCATTTCCCTTCTGGGAGGAGCATGTGGTCTTCTAACTCCCTAAAATAGACACAGTAATGCAAACAGTAAAACCACCACCTAATCATTCTAAAGTTGCAAACAATAGAACCACTATCTCAGATAATAGAGTGATGCTCGTGAGCCACCAATACAAAGATATCTCACAGAAGAACTTCAAAGGCACGTAAAGTACAAATATAAGAGCTGGAGAGATGACTCGGCAGTTAAGAGCACTGGCTGCTCTTCCAGAGGACCCAGATTCCATTCCCAGTTAGCTCACAATAACCTGCAACTGCAGTTCCAGGGAATCTGATGCCCTCTTCTGGCTTCCTCAGACAACAGGCATATAGGGTACACACACATATAGACAGGCAACACACACACACATAAATAAATAAAAATTAAATTAAAAATTCCTAATATCATACTGTTACCGGTCAGTTCATTTCACAAAAGTAAAGGCACATCCTGCCCGGCTATATCCATCTATTTACAAAATCCAGTAGAAAGTTGGGAAGAAAGAATGATGGAGAAACGGGAGTAATAAAAGCGTGGGGCTCAGAAGTCAATAGTGCTGGGAGCTCTGTGAGAAAGGATCAGTGCTCTGAAGGCCCTGGGGTGGAAGGAGGACAGGAGTGGACAGAGCTGCTGGCAGCAAGGATGCACCACCAGGATGCCCTCAAATGCATTAGCACCATTTTAGTGTGACCCTGGGCCTGAGGGACCTTGACCTCCACTTACCAAGCACCTGTGACTCTGTTTCAGAGGACTGTTCTCAAGTCACCAGAGCCTCTTACAGAAGCCCCAGCTCTCTTCCACTGAGAACAGTCACCTTTGAGGGGTTCTTTGCATTCTGTGGTAGTTTGAATAGGAATGGCCCCATAGACTCATGTGTTTGAATGTTTGGCCCATTCAGAGTGGCACTATTAGGAGATGTGGCCTTGTTGGAGGAAGTGTGTCACCATGGAGGTGGGCTTTGAGTCTCGAAAGATCAAGTCTGGCTGCTGTGCTATGCAGCCTCCTTCTGCTGCCTGAGAAGCAAGATGCAGAACTTTGGGCTCCTTCTCTAGTACCATGTCTGCCTGCATGCCACCTGCCATGATGATAATAAGCGAAACCTCTGAAACTGTAGCCAGCCCCAATTAAATGCTTTCTTTATAAGAGCTGCTGTGGTCATGGTGTCTTTTCACAGCAATAGAAGCCCTAACTAACGCATTCCAAGCTGGCCACAGAATCAGACTAGAACCACTCTCAGGGATTTTGCCTGGGATAACAGGCTTGTCTGTGTCCTTCCTTGCATAGACCCTTTCTGGTCTCTCCTGGAGACATTTCCTTCATAAGTCACCTGCATCCAAATCTTTGTTATAAGCTATAGGTTACAGGTTAAATTATGTTCTACAAAAAGTTATGTTGAAATTGTGGCCTTGGGCCCCCGGAGTACGGCCTTATTTGAATTTGGGTCTTTGTGGAAGAGGCCATAATAGACTGTGGGGTGAGAAAAGGGGGGTCATCACATCCAGTATGGCTAGTGTTCTTATTAGAAGACCTATGAACCATGCAAGGGACATACTGCATATGTCTACAAGGTAGAGGTGAGCATGAATCAATCACCTTGGGACAAGGAATAACAAGAATGGTTGGCAGCCAGAGGCTGGAGAAAGCTGACTTCCTCAGAACTGTCACAAGGAGCACCTCTGCCGACCCATTGATGTCAGGCCCTTAAACATCAGAACTAGGAGATAATAAACTAGTTACCAGGGCCCGGGCATGCGACTACAGTGGGCTGCAGGGAACCCAGTCAACCACAAACAACTGTTGCTTCATAGCCACTGCCCCCAGGATGAGCGCAAACTCCAAGAGCCTCAGCAACCCTACCAACCACAGCCCCACGGCCCACCTCCTGGATTCATCCACTGGCAGTTTCAGAAGAGCCCCACCGGTCCACCCTACAGACATTTTCTCATGCTTCTCATAGACCTGTGACACTCAATTTCTTCCATTCCCTAAAAACTTCAGAAACGGGTAAATTCCCTCCCTTTGCATGACCCTTCCTCTGACCTCACCGTAAAGACCTAAGCCCTCTTAAGAGGGAAAATGCTCACCGTTCTCCCCTGGAGGGGATGCTGGCCCTGGTATCTGGCTGAAGCAGGTCCTCACAGACACGAGGCCTTGGGCCTCCAGTATGATTTTCCCTTCCTAACGTCTGACATAAGAAGATCGCTGAGCCCAACAAGAGTAAAGTCCAGAGAAGGATCCAGAAGATCACTTCCTTCCCTGCTCCTGGAGCCATCGGTCCTCGAGTTTGCATCACCAGAGCCATGCTTGCCAGACCCGGCTCCAAGGAAAATGTGGCCCAAATGTGTAGCTGTGAATGGAGCAACAGCAGCCCCTGACTAGGAAGAAAGACTGGCTTTAAACTCTGCTGACGTCTCTCCCAGGTCTTAGGCCCTACAAGAGTAAGGTAGCCTTGGCTAAGGTGGTGAATCTCCAGAAAAAGGGATGAAACCTTGGGCTGTAAAAAGAGAGTGATTTTTTTCTAAATGAAGCCAATAAATAAAACACAAAACAAAAATGAGATGAAAGTTACTTTCTATAATTAATTTTAATCTGTTTCTGTGAGAAGCATGTGACCAAAAGCAACTTAAGGAGCAAAAAATTTGATTTACACTTCCATATCACAGTCCATCATTGAGGTAACTCAAGGCAGGAGTCAGAAGGCAGGCCTGCCTGCTATTTCAAGCAGAACTGCCTCTGACCAGCGAACTCAATCACAGCCAAGGAACTATGGAGGAATGCTGCTTGCTAGCTGGCTTACAGGTTCATTCTCAAATTGCTTTCTTATATGTCCCTGGGCCTCCTGCTTAGGGATGGTGCTGCCCTCAGTGGCCTGGGACTTCCTGAGTTAGTTAATAACTAAGAACCACTCCCCTGCCCCAGACATGCTCACAGACTTTCTGGTCAAGGCAATTCCTCAGAGGAGGCTTTCATTTCAAATGACTCTAGACCAACTGTTCTCAACCTGTGGCTCACGACCCCTTTGGCAAACCTCTATCTCCAAAAGTATTTACATTACAATGTAATGTACAATTACAGTGCCAAAATTACAGTTATGAAGTAGCAATAAGAATAATTTTGTGGTCAGGGGTCATTACAACATGAAGAACTGTATTAAAGAGTTGCAGCATTAGGAAGATTGAGAAACACTGATCTAGGCTGTGTTAACAATTAAAGCTAACTGGGACACATCCTTCAGGAAACATTTTATTGCCAATAATAAAGAGGCTAGTAAATAAAAATATATATTTGAATGCACATAACATATATTCACATATACAAACACACACATATAGGGAGAGACTAGTATGCAAAAAGCTTAAAATACATAATAAATAGTCATCTTATATACTTAACACAAATTCTAAGTTCACTGACCCAAGTAACCTGAAGTCATTGCACTGATTCCTGGCTTTATATGATGATGACCTGATTTAACCCCTTTAACTTTGTGACTAGTCTTCTGATATCCAGAGCAGAGAGATTTATTCAAGTTCACACCACGCAGGGTTTCACTTGGAATCCAGGTGCTTTGCCTCCTAGTCAAGAACATTTCTCATGACTGTAAACCATGATAACAATATCTGCATGATGCTTCTAGAAGTCTGGTCTTCTAGAAGACTCAAGCTTAGTTCTCAGAATCCCCATCAGGTGGTTCTAGTTCTGGGGGATCTGACACCCCCTTCTGCATGCAGTACACAAACATACATGCAGGTGTATGCACATACATGAAATGAAATAAATAAAACTTTAAAAAGGGGGGGAAAAGGAATCATGAGACCCACTAGTTCTCATGAATCTCAAAAAAAAAAAAAGAAAAGAAAAAATCTCTAAGATGATGAGGACAATCTGGAATCTATTTTCTCTTTGGAAAAAAGCCTATAGAAATTGCTCCATATTAAAGCTGCAAAGGGTTATAACAGGCATGTTTCACATAAAAAAAACACCTACATAATTAGCATACGATCTACGCTTACTTCCAAGCATCAGTATGCAATAGAAATGCACGAGTACATGTGATAACTTTAAGATCATAACTTGGCATATGCCGAGGTGAACAATAATACTTAGAGCGGGTGAGATGGCTCAGTGGGGTGCTGACTATGCAAGCCTGATGACCTGAGTTTGATCCCGAGAACCCACATAAAGGTACATAAAGGTAGAAGAACTGACTCCATAAAGTTGTCCTCTGACCTCTACATGTGTGTCATGACAAGCACATGCCTATATATACACATCTCACATACACACACACTAATAATAATATTAACATAGACAATTTTAAAACAAAGAGTTCTTTTTAAAATATATTAGTAGTTACTGCAACCCGTGATAAGATTATCACAGTGCAATGTGCTTTGTGTCTGTGTCTGTCTCCAGGCTTGTCAGCCCTTCAGGAGCTAGAACTACATCTGACTCAGTACGGTGATCAGCACAAGGTGATAGACAGCAAAGCCTATAGAACGGTGCTCATAGTCTGCTAGGCCCAGCATCACCAGGAATGTCAATACTCTTCAACTGCTGTATAGATTTAGTGCAGTGCAAACGAACAACTCCGTGTGTTTTGTGTGATATTGACAACCTGCTTCTAAAAGTCATATGGAAATGCAAAGTGCTAAGAATACTCAAGACAACCTTGAGAAAGAAATCCAAAGTTGTAGGGCTTGCTATTGCCAGATATGAGGACTTACAGAGCTATGGAAATGAAGCTGGTACACAACAAGGAAAGAAAAGTGAGCCAATTAAACCATGGAGGGCTCAGAGAGTTCCAGAAAGCCCTGGGAACTGTGATGATAAAGGATGCATGGCAGCACAGAAAATCAGTGGTTCAAGGACAACCACTGTGGTCTTTACTACCTCATACACAAAATATATCTACACGAGTTYTCATGTTACATGTGAARGCAAATGATAAAGCTTTTAGGAGGTGGTATGAGATGACATGCAACTGACCTCGGAGCAGAAAGCATTTGAAGAGGCCAATAATAAAGCGTCGGTCATAAAATCTAAGGTATGTATGAGATGCTCCCACACTTCTCTTCTCAAATGACACTATGAAAGGGGGAAAGGCAAGTCATGGTGGAAAAGGTGTTTGCAATCCTACTGGTAGTACCTAACTGTCATCCAAAAGATGCAAAATCTTGCTAATCAAGAAAAAAGACGACCTAACGGAAAAGACAATAGGCAGATGCATGAACACTTGGTGAAGGTGCCCTGTCACCAAAAACTCATGAAAAATTCTGAACCTCATCAGCCAACAGGAACATACAAATTAAATCCACAATAAAATACTACTGCAGAACCACCAGATTGACTAAATGTGAAGAATTAATACCAAATGTTGTTAACTGGAACTTTCACACATTGTTGATGAAAGTGAAAATTAGCACATTTGCTGGGAAATCCTTCAGCACTCTGTTGAAGCTGAGCATACACATACCCCGTGACCCAACCACACATCTCTGAAATGCTGGTGTGCACCAACGACACTTAGAGGAATGCTTGGAGCAATGTCACCTGAAGTGGCATCTAACTGGAGACGTCACTACATTGGAATACACAAATAGTGATGTACTCATGTAAGCAAATGTCTGATGAAGATGAACAAGTTGTGCTGTACCTGATGACACTAGGGTATACAAACAGCAGGGCTGGGAGATGGTGATGTCAGTAGAATGCTTGCTGTGCACGCATGGGGACCTGGATTTGGATCTCCAGCACCCACATAAAAGCTGAGCACAGCAGCACACATCTGGAACCAGCACTGGAATGCAGAGACAGGTGGATCCCTGGAACTCATTGGCTAGACAATCTGAATCAATGAGCTCAGGTTCGGTTAGGAGCTTTGTCTCAAAAAATAAGATGGTGAGAAAAATAAGACATGTGATATCATTCTCGGGCCTCAGTACACATGAACACATACATATACCACACACAAAGACATGTAGAGAGGGGGTGGTAGAGACGGGCAGGAAGAGGAAGGAGGGGGAAAGAGAATACAAACGGTATGGTTGCATTGGCAAGTGTTGATATAAAAGTTCAAAATTGGGCACTCGCTGGTGCTAGACTCAGATGTGGTGGAGCGGAGAGAGTGATGTGGGGGGCACTCAGGTGTTACTACAGCCCTGGTTGTGTCCCCATTTTTCTGCAAATGCAGGCTGGCTGTATGGATTTCTTCACCATGTGATAATCATTAAGTCATATGGTGTGATTAAATTATTTAATTTTTCCTGGTCCCAAATAGCCATCTCCTATATGTTTATTCGGTACACTTGACAAACTAGCTATAAGCACAGTTTCCCAGATGGCTACATCCCTGCAGGTTCTAGAAAACTAAGGTCGTGCCCTTTCTTGCCTATTAAATATCACACAAGATGGAGGTCCTGGAGGCTGAGCGAACTCGGCCTGGGGTTTCAGTCCATAATTGCTCCTGGAAATGATGGTATTCTGCAGTTTGATTTGAGAGGAGTCAGGAAGCTCTACCCATCTGGTGGGCTTCATTACATTTTCCCCGAAAGAAAGATGCAAAGGTAGAGTACTCCTGCATCTCTGGAGCAACCGCAGATGACTGCTGAGCAATAAATAGTAGACTCTTTTCTCTAATGACTCCCCCACCCCCAAGAGAGGCTGTGAAGGGATCTGAAACTTTGAGGAAAATGCTTACAAAGCATTAAAAACACAAAATACAAAAGAGAGAAAGGCTACTTGGAGTCAACTTATAGGCACACACAGGAACTGTTAAAGGGCTGAGATTCAGAACTAGAACTCCAGAGTTCCCATTGGCTAATGATGGGCTGTACCTAACTGTCCTGTTCCCTCATTTAAAAAGGGGAGGGTTGAGTGACACTGCTTTTCTTACAGGAGTGTAAAAGTGAACGAAGTTCCTGTTGATTACAACGACAGCATCTGTAGCCGGACAAGAATGGTCAAGGATAGTTGGGGGCAAGGTGTAGGGGTGGTGATGACGCCTGGATGGGGAAAATGTGATGACAGTAACGAATGGAATGCTAAGGCCTTAGTAATGAGGACCATGATGTGTGGCAGCTGACTAGCCAACAGTGAGTTGGTCCTCAGTGAGCACCATCCAAAGACCACTGAGAGGGACCACAATGGGGCAACAATCTCTGGGAGTGGTCTTCACAGTACCCAGTTAGAGGATGATTTGGCTCAATCCTTACAGTACACTGAATCATCTTGTGGTCCACCAAAGTCACATGTGTGGGTGGGCCTTCTTGCTTCTTCTATTTTTACATAATATAACAGCTTCTTGTGCTTCTTGAATACATCTAACTCAATCTTAATTAAATATATTTGTGATAACATTTGATAAACACATACCTTCCCTAACAATCCAGAACCTTGGGAATACAGATCAGCCCTGTCTTAAGCTGTGTCTTTAACAACTGCATAGTCTTTTTACTTTTTATTTCATTTCATTTTTGGTTTTTTGAAACAGGGTTTCTCTGTGCAGCCCTGCCTGTACTGGGACTCATTCTGTAGAGCAAGCTGGCCTCGAACTTATGGAGATCTGCCTGCCTCTGCCTCCAGAGTGCTGGGATTAAAGGAGTGCGCCACCACAGCCCAGCTTCTGGATAGTCATTACTGCATAGTAGGTACTTCTTTAGTGAGCGAGCGAGTGAGAGGTGGGTGAAGGCTCAGTTGTCTTCCATTTACACTGTGCTCCTTTCTGCTCTGGTCCAGAGTTCTTACGGCTCAGGGTGTATCACACCAGCCTCCCTCATCCATCTGCCTTTCTATTGTTGCTATTTTTCAGTGCTGGACATCAAACCCAGACTGGACAGGGATGGTTGGTAGATGCTCCTCCCCCAGCCTCACACTTCATTTACTGAGTACCTGCTCTGTACCATCCCATTTCCATATTTCTGTTTTTATTGAGCTATACATTTTCTCCATCTCTGTCCCTTCGCCCCTCTCCTGTGACCCCACACTCTCAATTTACTCAGGAGATCTTGTCTTTTTCACCCTTCTATGTAGATCCATGTATGTCTCTCTTAGGGTCCTCTTTGTTGTCTAGTTTCTCTGGGGTTGTGGCCTGTGGGCTGGTTTTATTTTGTTTTACATCTAAAAGCCACTTATGAGTGAGTACATGTTATGTTTGTATTTCTGGTCTGGATTACCTTACTCAATTTGTTTTTCCTAGATCCATCCATTTGCCTGCAAATTTCAAGATGTCATTATTTTTACCATTGGGTAGTACTTGTTGTGTAAATGTACCACATTTTCTTTATCCATTCTTCAGTTGAGGGGCACCTAGGTTGTTTCCAGGTTCTAGCTATCAAAGGACACTGTCAACAAGACAAAACAACAACCTACAGATTGGGAAAAGATCTTCACCAACCCCACATAGGACAGAGGACTGACCTTTAAAATATACAAATAACTCAAGAAACTTGAAATCAAAAGAACAAATAATCCAATAAAAAATGGGGATACAGACCTAAACAGAGAGCTCTCAACAGAAGAATCTCAAAGGGCTAAAAGGCACTTAAGGAAATGCTCAACACCCTTAGCTATCAGAGAAATGCAAATCAAAACAGCTCTGAGATTCCATCTTATACCTGTCAGAATGGCCAAGATCAAACACAATGATGATAGCTTATGCTGGAGAGATGGTGGGGTAAGGGGGACACTCCTGCACTGCTGGTGGGAGTGCAAACTGGTGCAACTGCTTTGGAAATCAGTGTGGTGGTTTCTCAGAAAATTATGAAAAACCTACCTCAAGATCCAGCAATACAGCTGTTGGGTAATACCCAAAAGACACTCCTCAATTATACCACAAGGTCATGTGCTCTACTATGTTCATAGTAGCATTATTTGTAATAGTATTACCATCCCCACATTTCTAGAGAGAGAGAAAAAAAAGAGCCTCGGCCTCGGATTCCTAGCAACACATAATCTAATCGCTGGGAGGAAAAATGTATTGGTAGATATTCTTGATTACATGTAACTGGTATGGGGGGGTATGAAGAATGGGCTCTGGGATCTCAGAGAAAGAACCATCAGAGTCTACCTCACATGAGGTGAAGGAGATTTTGAAGTGGATGAGACTTCTGGGTCACATGATCAAGGAGGAGCAGGGGTTTGTCCAGCGGAGAGAAGGAATGCCATCATGGAAATAAGGAAGGCACATGGGATAGCCTTGGCTCTAGGAACCACTGGGATGACCCAGATCTTTGGCCCAAGATGGACTCACCTATGATAGCAAGATGGATGGCCTGTGTGGGTTCCAGTTAGGGAAATGGAAACTGAACGTTCTACACTTCTCAGAAGCCTGCTGACGCCTTGTCTCTGCTGAACAGAATGACCACAGCCTCCTAACACCAGAACCTCTCACCACCCTGTATATTTTGCTTACTGCAGTCTCTTTTGCTTGTGACAGCTCCTTTTTCTGTGATGCTCTCCCGTCCAACCAAAGCACCCCATAAAACCCCAAACTATAAAACTCCTTTTTGGGCAGGGCTACAGTCCCTTTTCTTGGGGAGAGCCTGGCAGTTTTTACCCTGAATAAGGCTTTGCCTTTGAGTCTGAGTGAGGTTCTGGTGGCCTGGTTCTCTTGTTTAGCCACATAAAAACCAGAGCTAATTCTGGATCTTCTTAAGTTGTAAGAACTAGCCACAGAGGCTGTGCTAGGAAGTGTGGATATCATCTGGAGATGTTGAGAAGCAATGGGCAGTCCCTTCAGATTTATAGTTTAGGAAAGCTGGAGGTTGTATAATTACTGGATTATACTTTTCTGCTAAAAGCAACCTGCGTAAGAAGAGGTTCTCTGGCCTGCCTTGTTTGTATGAAGGCTATCTCACATGGAAGTCTGGCCTCAAACTCCCACCCAGACCAGAGTTATCCATCCTTTGGTATACCCACCTCGTGAACTCTCTCAGAGCACCTAATTCCCAAAGAGTTTTCTGGGTCCTTCAAATATAAAAGTTCCAACAATCTGACAGCAACTCTGTGTCTACTGCCCTTTCAGGTCCTGTGGAATTCTATCACTTTCCTGCCTGCTCTCTGGAGTTCCAGAACCAGAACCCCATATTCCCAGTCCCCTGGCTCCATCCAGAATCAGATCCCAACATGACAATATAACCAGGTGCCGGCCATTCTCATCCTGTGTGTTGCTGAGTTTCCTGAGACGTCATGTCACAGCCTCAATCACAACGGACCTCAGCTTCTCTCTCAGCTTATACCATGGGCTCATGAAGATCGCTGAAGCAGCAAGTAAGCCACAGGATGAGGTGTTCCCATCTCCCCATTGAAGAGTTCCAGGAAGTAAAGTCACGTGCTTCATTAAGAAATTTGACATCATTCTCTACCCACCCCATGAGGGCAGAGGTGCTAGGGAAGGGTTGGTGTACAGGGAGGGTGGGGCCAAAATTCTTAGTATTTCTAGACAGAGATGAAGCCCCCCATTCTAAATGAGTTGCATATGAGATTGTGTACCCTTAATATTACAAAGGTCCTCTTTGCACAACAGAGGTACCTAAAGGGCCTGGTTCCAAACTCCCCTATTGATTTTGTACAACTTTGGGCAGGGCACTAACCTTTTCTTTGTCTCAGTTTCCTTATGTGTAAACTAGCTGAAATACTGCGTGCCTTGTATTGTCTTTAGGCTAGCTAATGACTTCATAAAAATGTTTGATAAATCAATAAAATACATTACAAAATAAATCAGTGTCCTCCATGAAATCGGGATCACAATTGTCAGCTCGTGGATTTGTTGCAAGGATTAGAGGAGGTAATGAGCATAAATCACATGTGGTGTCACAGCGAGGGCTTGTTCTCCTCCTCATGTATCACCCCTCATGGTATACTTTAGAGCCAGAAGGAAGTCCTGAGCTGGACAACACACTAGCCAAATGAGAAAGATGGTGCTAGACTTTGGACCTTGAATGTCTCCCAAGGGACCATGTGTTCAGGGTATAAAGGGGGTGATGGACTTTTAGGAGGTTGGGCCCAGTGGAAGGAAGTTCATTTATTAGGATTATGCTCTTATAGATGATATAGAAATTCTCTCTCTTCCTCCCTCCCCTCCCCTNTCCCATTGCTAGGAAGCAAACAAGACTCCTAAGCTGATATGTTGTCCTACCATGTGTCACCATGAGCCCAGACAGGCAGAGCCACCTGACCATGGACTGAAGCTAGCCAGCATCTCTTCTAGAGAGTTGATTGTCTCATATGCATTGCCACTGTACTAGAAATGGGAAGGTCCTCCTGACAGAATAGCCATACATCAGATAATGCAGGTGAAGGGAGGAAGCTGAAGGGGATCCCTATGGCTCCTTCCATCCTGGCCATGTGGCCAATCTCCTGTCTTCATCCTCAAACGCAATCACGAGAGACTGAACCCAGATCCAGTCTGCCTCCGTGCCCTAGTTCCCTGGGCATGGGATGCACACAGGACTAATCAGGATTCATTTCCCCAGGATGTTTCAGCTTAGAGTTCTAGGGCAGGGGACTTTCTTTTAATAACATAATTAGCCGAGGGACTCTTCATTGAAGGTTGATGACAGATATCCTTTCTGTCATTTGGAGTAAAATTATTTATAATAAGGAAGATTATGAAGACACCACACAGAAGCACAGCTAGGAGATAAAGAATGGAAGGAGCAAAGCAAAACCAGAAAGGAGAAGGAAAACATGGTTGGAGAAGGGGTTGGATGATGAGTCTGTTTGAGCTTCCCACTCCATTTATGTCTGAAGCAAGACCCAACTTTGGCTTCCCAAATGTGGGGACCACTGTGCTCCATTCTTTGCCCCAGTTAGTTTGATCTTGTTCCTATTGGTGCCAATGAAAAAAACTACTGGCTAATCGTAAAGCAAAAGAATCAACAGCTCTGCATGGACTGTAAGCATCCTCAGCAGTCTATTAGTTAGTCCCTGTCACTAAGACAAACTACCTGAGTGAAACCAATTCAAGGAGAAAAGATTTTGTTCAGGTTGGTGACTTCAGGGGATTCCATCTATCTGCATTCATTGCCCCCCATTGCTTTTAGGCACATGCAGGGGAAAAGCATCATGGGAAGAAGTCACAGTAGAAGAAGCTGGTTAACTCATGGCCGCCAGGAAGCCGGGAAGGGAAGGAGAAAGGAGAGGGAAAGGAGATGTAGACAAGAGAGACTCTTCAAAAGCATCCAGTGGCCTACTTTATCTATGAGATAACTCTGACAGAACCTAGAGCCTCCTGAGAAGAGAGTCCCAGGAAGGAATTGTCTAGATCAGGTTGGCCAGTGAGCACGTCTGTGGAGATTGCCTTTAGTCAATGTGTGTGCAGACCCAACCACAAAGTAGACAACTTTAAGACTAATGAGAGCTAGCTGAGCCCTAACATGCATACATGCATTCTCTCTCTGCTCTTGAATGTCATGAGACTAGCTGCCTCAAGTTCCTGCCTTGGCTTCTCACAATGATGAAATAGAACCTAGGCTTGTAATCCAAATAAACTTTCTCCCCTAAGTTTTTGGGGGTCCAGGGTATTTTATCATAACAACAAAGAAAATGCAACTAGAACATAGGACTCTGTGATGTCATTAAGTCATGGATCCATCACTAATTGGGTCCGAGTTTTCACGGTCCAGTTACTTCCTCAAAGCCCATCAATTGTCAGTTAAGTCCTAAATGCATAAAACTTCCAGGGCATTTTAGAGTTACGCCATAGGAAGTAAATTTATTCATAAGAAAAATCAGGTGAAGGACCAGGGGACAGTAGTCAGTTAATAAATATCAGTGTGGTGACAACAGGATGTTTACTTGTAAATGCTGAACTAGATGTTGCTTTAAGGAAAGCCCTTAAAGGGTGGCTGGAGCTCAGCCTGAAGCTCTAGCCTGCTCAAGATCCCCATGAACTGTTTAGATAAAGATTTATTGGGCCTGATTATAAGAACTGTGGCTAAATTAAAATAACATTATGTAGATAAAGTCCCCTGTGACAGAATCAGGATTCCATGAATGACTGACCAGAAATCATGCTAGAAATTCAATGGGAAAGCATATCATGTATGTCAGGGTGGGGGTAGGGGTTGAGGACACATATCTGTAATTCTAGTACTGAGGCTGAAGGCTGGGGTAAAGATGTTCCTGAGTTGGAGGCTGGCCTAGGTTTACAGAGCAAGGCCTTGTCTCAATCCCCTCTGCAAGTGGACCAGTTATACCAATATAGGTTAATCTATCAACCAGTTTTCTCTCACTATAGCATAGTAGCAGAGGCGATTAGCAGAGAAACCAGTTATTTTAGCTTATAGTTCTGGGGGGTACAGTCCAGGATTTCATAGAACCATGCTCTGGGGGATACTATGAGAGCCCCACACTATGGCAAGGTCATGTGGTGGGAGGAGCTACTTAGAACATGAACTAAGAAGCAGGGAGAGAATAAGACCAGGGAGTCATGACACACCATCGTCCTTGAGACCCCACCTCCAAAACAGCCACAGCACCTTCCCACACCAGCAGCCCAGAGAGCAAGCCTGGAATGGACCTCCAGGGGATATTAGCTATGTCTGTGCAAACAATAGCAGTTAGGAAAGGCAGTGACCTTCCCAGAAAATAGCAAACATATGAATTGGCTGCACACTGAGGGTTATTCCAGAGCACAACAGGGCTGCCAAGAAAGCAAATACAAGCCCTGGCAAGCTCACACATGCACAGTGTCCAGGACAGAAAGAAAATCATTCTGTTCCTATCAGAGCACATCTGGAGTACAAAGCCCAGGAAGACGAAACGTCTCCTATAGGGACAGTTAAAGACATAGGATGTGGCATTTTAGTCAGAAGAGGAGCCAGGGTAGAGAGCTGTTTACCCATGTGTACCTCAAGGCTGACATATGGCCGAGGAAACACCTTATTTTGTGTGATTCCAAAGACTAGAAACTCGTAAATGTGAGGCTGCAGAGAAGAAACACCGGTTCAGTGTGCTTCTGGCTTCACCAGTCTGCGAATGTTGCTGCTGAAGGGGCTCACGGTTGCCCTCTGCACCCTTTCCACACTGCCGAGGCAAAGGAATGGCAAAATTGGGCCAGACCTGAGGGAATTTCAGAGGTGAAGTAGTCAGTTCATGTTACTATAGTGGGATCCCAGAAGCAACCGACCTATGAAGAGAAAAGGGTATCCCTCAGAAATAGGTTGGGGTTGAGACTGAAGCGGCAACGGATGCTGTTGGGGAAGCATAGGAAAGGGGACACTTCCCTTAAAAGAACGGATATGGTCTTGGGATCCAGTTCTTTACTGGGCTTGCCAATCACTATAGATGGTTCCAGGAAAATTCACCTTCCCAATCTGTCTGGGTTTGAGTGTCTGCCCTGCGAGCCCGCGTGAGGGTTGAGGGCTGGCAGCCTTCCCTCTGTCCTTTGCCTGCCGCAGCTGCCCACTTCTGCATCCACCTGNTCTGCTGCCACCTTCTGGACGGCCTTGATGTCTTCCAGTGCCATCCAGGGACGCTCACCTTTGATTGAGAGAGATAGGATTTCCCCCTAGAACAGCCAATAAGAATGGGAGGTGCTGGCAGATCTTACGCCGGGACCTTTGGGTTTAAATAGCACTCCCCTTCCTCCAACAAATAATGATTTAGTGCCTGCCGTCCATATACGATTCTGGGGACTGGAGATAAAATAAGAAAGAGAAAGGGTTTGCTCTCATAAAGCTTGTATTCTAGATGGAGGAGGCAGATGATAAACAAGATAATTTCAGCGAGAGCTTAAGGGATGCGAAAGAAATGAATCAGAGGGGGAAACCCAACGGGAAATATAAAGAGGTGGTCAGAGAAGTCTCCTTATAGATGCGACTTAATATACAAGGACTTAGAGAGGAGGAATCAGTCATATGGAGGTCTGGGAACAAACTACGTCCCTAGAGGCTTCCCATTGGATTGCAGAGATTAATTAGGAAAACCCCAAGACAGGAAGAGGAGAAGCAGGAGGTGGGGTAAAATGGGTGGAGTGGAGGTGGTGGTGGCAGGGAACACCAGGACTTGATTTTCAACTGGGTCTGCTTCTGACTCCACCCACTTTCCCAATCTGCACAGGATGATTGGTTCTTGAAAATCTCCCCCATCTCTCTCACACAATCCTTGAAAACAGATTTGTAAATCCCTAACCCGCAGTGGGTCCCCCGCCTCCAGGCCTCAAGCAAGGGCTCAGGCAGGAGAATTGTCTCTAAACTTCCCTGTAGTTTCGGAATCTCGTGTACATGGAGTTTCCTCGCAAAAGGCTTCTGGGGTGGGTGCTCCACTCCCTGCCTCCTCAGATCTGAGCCTCAGCTAAAACCAGTTGTGAAGACGCGACATTTTATGCCGACACAACTTATTAGCATCTCAAAGAGTTTTTGTGAGACCTCACCCGTAGGTGTTTCAAAGTAGATGAATTAAAGAGGTNNNNGTGGAATCAAGTGATTCTAGGCACTTCCCACTCCACTCACTGGCATGCTTGTGGTCTCAGTTTCCCTTACTCAATCACGTGGTCAGGGCTTCCTACTTGCTTGCCAGTATTTAAGGAGGAGAAATCAACAGTTTTCTCTGCTACCCGACCGAAGAAGCACATCTCTCTTCCAACGCTGGAGGGAGGATAGCACTGGACTTGAGAAATGCCAACTCGCTGCTATCCCTGCTAATGGAAATACCTGGAGGGGCGCATAAATCAGACCACACTGGAGCTTCTCTCCGTGTTGTATGCGATGCACAGCTTCAAGGGATCTTGAAGGGATGATTTTGACTTATATGATTTAGACTTTCCATCTGCCCCTGAATCTCAGCCTCGGCTAGGATAGGTATTCATTGCACTCAGATTATTTTGTTCCTTTTCGTCCTACCCTGGTGGCTTTTTCCTTTCTCTTCCCACACATGCCCATTGCTTTCTTGCTCTTTTCACTTCTTCCTTCCTCTTTCTTTGCTGATTCCTCCTTTGTTGAGGGAAAAGTAAGATAGAATAGGCTGCCTACATACACTTACACAAAGTCAATGTTTTAATATGCACAGACTCACAAACCACACACACGTACTTACATACATACACACAGTCAACATTCCCTTCTCTGTCAATGGATTTAGCAGGAATATCAGCTCACAGTTGCACAAATCCCACCTAGAAAACCCTTCACTGAACTAGGGGATATAACAGTCACTAAAAACCTGGGGCAGGGCTGAGAGATTCCCTAGCTGTTAAGAGCTGTGACTGCTCTTTCAAATGACCTGGGCTTGGCTTCCAGCATCCATGTGGCAGACCACAACTGACTCTAACTACAGTTCCAGAGGACCAAATGCCCTCTTCTGGCCCTGGCAGGCACTGCATGCACAAGGTGTACAGACATATATGCAGGCAAAACTCATACACAAAAATTTTTAAAGCAATTTCTAAAAAATGGAACAGTCTCTAATTGCTCCACCAAATCTATTTCTCCTTCATTAAAAAAACTCTCAAGTATTAGCAGAATGTATGTCCCCAAAACTCAAAACTGTATTTCCCAGACTCCCTTACAAGGGAATGTGATCCCATGACTAAACCTTCACCTAGGAAGCATGTCTAGAAGGGCTAGGCACAATCTCAGAGACACATCATTAAACTAAAGCTATCCACTATTTCTATCCCTCTCCTCAGCACTACGTACCAGATGGAGTTTGGCTATGAGAACAAGTTGGTTACCATGATCCCTGGAGAATGCTGTCCAATAAAATGTCCCACAAACTTGATCGTGTTAGCCAATATCCAAATAAAGAAACGAATGTAAAATGATTGAAATTAATTTTAGCAACATGCCATTTAACCCAACATATATAATGTCCTTTTCAGAATGCGATTCATTTGAAAATTACCTATAAGAGCTGTGCTCCTTTTTCACCTGAATTCTTCAATAACACTAGAGCACACCTCATTTCAGACTAGCCACACTTGAAGTATACAATAGTCTTGCTTCGCTAGCAGCTTCCTGGTGGGTAACAGAGTCCTAGAAGAGAGGGCAGAGCAACAAGGCTGAAGGAACCTGGGCTACTGGCTGATTTCATGAAGTCAAGAGATCCATCATATCTGGCCTCCTATTTATCTCACATGTAATAAATCATCTGGGGTCCCTTTGTAATGAGCTTAGCCTATATCTGGACTAAATAAGAATTTTGCCCCCCAAAGAAACAGATCTTGACCTATATCTTGTATTCTGTAAAGAATATAAATGGGAACTGTGGCAGTAAAAATCTCTTGATCTTAGCTCTGCTCCGGTGTATGGACCTATCACTCCAACGTGTAGTTCCAGTTAAGAGTCAGCTGCGACGGAACAACTTACCTGGGCACGAGAAAGCACTCAAGTAGTCGACTTTGAAAACCTTTAATTAGCTGTGCCTTATTTTATATGTTCTGATGCTTCCCCCATTGCCTGACACTTGAAAGCAACAGCACCTCCACAACCACTGAGCATCAGACTTGATGTATCTTTTGTATTTTGTTTTCCCTTTTGAGTTTTCCAGGGATCTCGCTATGTATGCCAAAGTTAGCCTCAAACTCATGAACCTCCTGCCTCAGCTTTCTGATTCCTAGGATGGCAGTAAGCATGCAACCAACTTTGGCATCTTTTTATTATTAATATCAATTTGAACTAAATATTAAAAGGGGCAAGCATTTAAAATTTAAAACCATATAATAAAAGGAAAAGAGTAGTATAAGAGCAAAGATGGGGGTGCTTGTTTTAAAAAAGCAAGTCAGAACAAAAGAAACTTTACTTAAAAGGCCTTTCCCAGCTTTAGTTTCTCAGCTCCCACATAGCTATGCTCAAAGATAAGCATTTACAGACTTGCTATAAAACAACTGCATGTGGGGGAAACAGTTCATCAAGTTAGGTTTTGCTTCCCTCGTCCGGTTTATTCCTGCCTTCCCAGGAAGGGAATATCTCAAAGACCGACAAGGCCCTTGGTGTTCTAGACTGAACCTCTGTTTATGGGGAAATGCAATATTGAAGTCTATAAGAAGCCAATGCAGGAAGTCTTCACGGCCTTGTTCCTCTATGCCCTGAGATGTGATTTCCTTATTTATTGATTATGTTCCCCTTCAAGGAAGTCTCACTACCCAGAAGGCTGAGGCTAGTATAGTACAGGGTTTCTACTCCCAAATCAGTTTATGGGTTGGCATAGAGGACTAGCAAGGGTGCAGACTGCAGGATCACATAGACCCAAGACTGGATCCTGACTTGTAGCCCTATGATTGTGAGGAACCAGCTTCTCTGGCACTAAGTCTCATCTATAAAATGGGAATAGAATAAACTGTCTCACAGGACCGTGATTCAGGGAGACGAGTGGGAAGAATTTAACACAGTGTCTTTTCTGGTGTCATGATAAGCATTTTTTAAAACTTCCAAATGAACTCTCTCATAACATGTATATGTGTATTTATATGATGGCACACACAAACATACATGTTGCACCCACTTCTGCTGACTCTTATTTTCAGTTCTCATGATGCTTTGGGGATGCCCTCCCCTCAACTGCTCTCACTATGCAGAAAGGCAAGCTGTGGTTCAGAGACATGTAGTGGATTGCCTGCAGTAGCACAGTGACTATGAAGTCAAGCAGAAATCCAAAACGAACTCATGCATCATGAAACCCCATGCTCCATCTAGGAGGCTGAGTTGCCTCTCTCGCTAGCAGTGTGTGTCCCAAACTGGGACATAGACAAAAGAGCCAAGCTGCTTTGGAGGTCTCCAAACCTCTGGCTTTAAATAAATCCTCCAATTATGCCCGCAGTTGGACCGGCTTTTGAAATCTCTTGAACATTTCTTTCCCATCAAATTCCTTGAAATTTTCCTTTAAGCAGCATCTAGGAAAAGACACTCTCATTAGCTAGGGTCTGACTTTATTTTCCCAATAAACAGACCTCCGCTCAGACAAAAGAGCCTCTCTTACTTTCAATCACTTCGTGCACACCGCAGCTGATTTCCTGCTATTTGGCTTGAAATTGTGATCTGGGAAAGGCTGGCCCTGCAAATTGTCGCCCTGGAAGAGAAGCCCCTGGAGTATCCTCAACTTGTTATTTTTAATCACTGTAATCGCCTTTCAAAGGAGGCTCCGGCCAGAAACAGAGTGGGTCTTTCAGGGCTTTCTAAAGCACAATTATGGCAGTGGGGTGGGGGGCGGCCTGAGAAAGGGGAGAGAGGGAGGGTAGAGAGCAGGGGTGGGGGAGAAAAGGAAGTCAGTACAGCACTAGCAAGTTGGAAAAGGCTGAAATACTGTCCCAACTGCACCCAGCCTGTGGGGAAGAAGCCCCCATGAATCAGTTTGTTAAAATAGGGACCTTTTTATTCAAGACTAGAATAGCCAAAGGCTATCCTCAGATGGGGGGGGCAACAGAACACAAATGCTGCTGGGTAATAAACTGAGATAAAGGGCAAAGATTGGAGGCAGGAGAATGAGTCACCGATTCCAAGGATGATGATGAACATTAAATTGGGAAAAAAAATTAAAAAGCAAATAGAAAACCAGGGGCATGTTAATGTCTGTAAACCTAAGTCAAGTCACCTAAGTAGAACACACTAAATTTACTTTAAATGGGATACTGTAAGGAAATACTAAGCTAGCGCATTTTCACAGCTCTGTATCTGATTTGTTAATCACAGAACACTCACCCAGGAGACCTTAGCATGGCTCTCCCAAGGTCTTTCTTTCAGGATACCCTGGCCATGGAAGGGAGAAAAGATGGTATTCCCATCTGCAGACTGAGCAGGTGCCACCATATTCCAAGGTCTAAGGGCGAAGGGTAAAGGGTCCAGGGCCCGCCCCTGACCTGGTCTCAAGTCATCCCTGTTAGACCTTAGCTTTTACCTAAAAGTTCTGAAATGACTCTGGACACGTGATTACAGCATGTGCCCCCTCCCAGTGCTGCCATGAGCAATCAGCCAAGCAGAAGGACTATATGAGAAGGGACTCCAGGATGCCCCTGCTTAGCCAAAATCTCTGTCTCTGTCTCTGTCTGTCTCTGTCTCTCTCTCTCTCTCTCTCTCTCTC
>LOEQ01009318.1:60978-74719 GCA_001685075.1 Bramus lutescens
GTGCTACACACATTAATAGAAATGGGTTAATCAAGTGTGAGAGTTAGCCAAGAAAAGGCTAGTTATACTGGGCCAGGCAGTGCTTAAATGAATACAATTTGTGTGTTGTTATTTCTGGGCATAAGCTAGCTGTGTAGGAACTGGGCCGGACAAAAAGCAGGCCTGCTCCCCGCTTCACTATAAGAAAGATAATCAGGTGTTATGGAACATCAAGACAGACATGTTTTGAGGTATTCCTGAAAGATGAAAATATTGAGTCACCAGAGAAAATCTGGCTATTCCCTGGAAAGCCCTTTTGACTCTCTAGAGCTAGAATGTAGCCAAGTGTCCTGGTGTGAATGCTGAGGGAAAATGCAGCTGGCTCAGCTGTCCAAACAGAAGGGGGTTCACGGGCTTTTTCCCTTGAGTAAAGAGGAAGCTGTCGGCTCCTGTGTCATAGAGCCTGCCCCCTCTTCCCTCTACCCCTTCTGTTTGCTTTAGGATGACAGAAAGGACAAGGGACTTCCCTACTAAACATGCCAGGCCCCATCAGAGATTTGTCTACACCCTGTGGCAAATGCTACCATGTGCTGCAAGAATCCAGGACACAGAAGATTTGGACTCTGTGGAAAACCAGGTGTTTTTAGCACAACTGTTCAAGCCTGAGCTGTATGAACTCTCAATCTCATTTTGCAGAGAAATCAAATGGAATAGGAGTTCCTGGTTCAAACCAGATGTGAAACAATGTAGGGTTCATTGGTTAATTCCTTTGTATCAAACTATTTGTTTTACACCAAAGCACATCTTCTACCGAAGTATTTTCCTTATATGACCCTATATTAATTATTTTTGCTAAGCAACTTACTAGTCACAATACGATCATCCATGGTGATGATTTAACAACAGTGGGTTCTAAGGGACAAATGAGGCTGGATTCAGCCGGGTGTTCATATGTTAATCTTGCCTTGACTCTCATTTATGTGGCCAAGTTTACACAGCAACTTTCGGTGACCAGATGACTTGGCCACGATTGGGTTATGGTTTCATTCATCCGTTGGCACTGTCTGTGGGCTAGGCACGCATTTCTGAAAGGCCAGCCTGGGCACGTGGCAGGTGGGTTCCAAAAGCAGCAAGAGAAAAGGGAAGTTCCCCGTGCAACTCAGCTCATGCCGCCTCCCTTCACTGACGCTCCACTGACCCACAGAAGTCACATGGAGACAGTGATGGAGGAGATAAGGGAGGGGTCATAAGGAAAGCAGACGTCATGATCTACCATCGGCCCTTTCTTCCTGGAAACCTACCCCTTCTCCTCAATGAGTCTCCCAGAAGTGGACTCTCGACTCACCTCTTCTTATTCACCTGTGATGATCAGTCTTCACCGTCAGCTTGAATGGACTTTGAGTCACCACAGAGACATACCTCTGGGTGTGTAGATAATGGTGTTTCCAGAAAGATTCAACTGAGGGGCAAGACCCACCCTGAATATGAAGGGAACAGCCCAGTACAATCTGATCATGGATCGAATGAAAAGGAGAAAGTGAGCTGAGCACCAGCGCTCAGCTCTCTCCCTCTCCCTCTGACTGTGGATGCACCCTTGCCTCACGCTCCTGTCGCTGTGCCTTCCCCTCCGGGATGGATTAGACCCCCCCCTTTACACTATTAACCAAAGCAACCCCTCTGCCCTTGCATTGCTTCCTATCGGGTATTCTGTTAGTAAGAAGAGAAGTAATTAATACTGTATCTATACATGCTAAAACTCAGTCTGGCAGAGCTCAGTCTCACTTCCCGAGGGCCCCCAGCCCCTCTTCCTGGATGGTGAAAATGAAACTTCTCAGTCGCATCTGGCTGGAGTCACGTTGGAGTCTCATAGTTGGGGAGGTGTTATTTGCCCTGGGTTGTCATTGCTCCATGATGGAACTGTATGGATGCCCTGTTGCTTCAGAAAGGTGCCACACAGGCCCACTGAAGTTTGGTCATCTCTCAGCTCTTTTTCTATCCCTCTGAAATGGACTTAGCTATTATTCTATTCTTGATCAGCTCTAGTCTGTGGCAATCTCTAGTACAGAGTTGGCTAAGGCCCTCTCTACACACTATTCTGTCTGAAGAATCTTTCTGTTGGATCCCAGCCCAGTATATGTATAAACCATGCCCCTTGCTGGGAGAGCCATAGCACCTTTGTGTTCAGCCTTCTCTCTGAATGTGTCCCACCCCCTCTCTAAGCAGAGCTTGCATCTTTGCATCTGGTTTTCTTCCAGTTTTATTTAAACCCACAGTCCTTTCTATTGCCTTAGAGGGCTGGATTTTCTTTCTCCAAACCAGAACCAGAAAAGGGTCTGTTTTCTCCATTCTTATAGCCCCTGTCCTCCTGGAAACTAGGAGCTCAGAATGGTCTCATTCAGAATGAAGGAGACATTATGTGTATGTTTCAAACTATTCTTTCATTTGCTTCCTATTGCCATGCATGAAGTCAGAACCCACCAGTCCTTCCTCCACCAAGCAGACCCTTGGAGCCTTTGCTTCTGTGATTCTAAGTTGTACCTCACTGGGTGACATGTAGGGACTTATTCAGAAGAATGCGCTGGAACTGGGGGAGTCAGATTCACTTTCCTAGGTAGCAGTCAGTCGCTTTCCAAAAAGCCCAGGACCTTATTTAGAGGGTCCTTCTGGGCCATGGTGACAAAGTTCCTGTGTGGGATGATTCTGTCCTATAATTTTACCCTAGCAACCATTCTAACACGTTTTATGGTTCTCTGTTGCAGCCTAACAGATTTCTACAAATGTTGCTGCTTAAACCAGGGTTCATTTGTGATCTGAGGGATTGCTAGTTCAGGTTTCTGTGACCTGAACCCTGAGGAGCTAGGTCCTCTGCTCAGGTCCAGTTAAGGTGCTGGCCTTGACTTTGGGCCTGGGTTCTTATCCAAGTGCGCATGAGTGTTGACTGTGGCCATTTCCTTAAAGCTGTAGCATGTGGTGGCTGGCTTTGGCAGCACCTTCCAGGAAGGGCCTACTCTTTCCTTCATATTTTTCTTGCATCAACTTACCCGAGATCATGTCCTATATGATTAATTCAAAATCAATTCACATGGGGGCTAATGACAGCTGCAAAATCCCTTCCCTTTTGTTATCTCACTAGGGGACAACTCATTCCCCAAACTGGCCCACAATTGGAGGTAGGATGGAAATTACAAGGGACCTCTGTGATGAGGGGCAGGAATCTTGGGGACTGTCCTTGAAATTGCCTACCACATAGTAAAGCTTGCTCTGGGCCAGGCATTTTCTCCGAGTCTTTGTGAACAGAGTCTCTGTGAAGATGACCAACTGAACCCCATTGCTGTGTGGGGCCATTGTCACAAACGGCTGGCTGTCTCCTGCTTTCATGGCTGTGGTATTCTGTTTTATGTTGCGATACAAGAAGGCTTTTTTAGCCATTAGAGGGGCTTTGTTTTACCAGGAAGACATCAAGACAGGTCTATAAGCCTTTATTAGAACACAGATGTTTATTGAAGAGATGGGGCTAAGGGCTCTAGCCAATCACTGAGAGGCAAAGGAAGCACATATTGAACATGTGTCAGACACTAGATTAGAGATCTTTTTTATCGGCTTCTACTTTTACAGTTAGAGAATTCCCACAAGACATCTTACCCTAGTTTTGAAGATGAGGAATCTGGAGCTAAAGAAGTTTACATACCTTGCCTGCTGCCACAGAGCCAGCAAATGGTGTAAGCGGGTCTTGAATCAAGACTGCCACAGCAAACAAAATACCTTCATAATACATGTGTGTGGACAGAAAACTGATGCACAGAATAATGAGCTTCAGCACCCCCATGGACCTTTCTCTGCTGGATCAAGGATGCAATCCAAGCAGCCACAAAAACTGTAAGTTGACCCAAGGGCCTCCCTTCATATTCAACATCCAGAACAGAACCAGCACAGGGTAAGTATAATAAGAATCTGAATTGGGGTGGGGGAATCAGCCCCGATATTCCGCTTAGCTACAGGAAGAGTAACCACCGCCTTGATAATGTGGATCTCTCAACCCATCCTCCCTTCACAGCCTGGGTAAGGGCAGACACTCCCACAGCGCAGCCCTTGCCTTTGTTCAAGAGCCTCTGACAACACTCCCATTCAGCACATCTTCCTTTGAGAGAATGTCCTGACAGCTTTACTACTGAGACTTCTTTATGGGGTCAGGGAAGAGTGAGGGACAGGAGAAAAATCAATAGCAGGCAGTGGGGAGAGCCTGAGAACGCCTAACCCTGCTCCCTGTGACCTCCGTCCCCACTCCCTCCCTGCCCAGGCAAAGCTAACAAGACTTAAATTTAAAAGTATACACTCCAGGACCTGGAGGGCATCAAGAACGGAGTTGACTAGGTCCAGGTGGACTTCAGGGGAAGGTCATGACCATGGATTTATTTGCTCAGGCCTCCAGGCTGCTGGGAAGGGAATGGGATCGGGGTTGGGTGATGGAGACTGAGGGAGTGCTGTCCCGTTTCCTCCAGAGGTAGTACTCAGGAAGGAAGAGAGCTGCTAAGGAAAGTCTGCATCCCTAGGGCTGGAGGGATGGACCATCCAGGTCACTAAGAGGAGATGAGGAGGATGTGAATCATAGCAACGAAGTTGGCCTTTCAGCTGTGGACAGAGTAAGCAGGCGGCTGCTGCCAAGGAAGATGGAGATCCCTGCCCATAGTGAGAAGGGGTCCCCTCTGGATACACAATACCTGGGTGCTACAGAAATGAATGAAGCCCTGTCTCAGAGATGGCATCCCAGCTAGCCCCAGAGGAGAGAAATCAGATTGACAGTCAGTGAGGGAAGAGGAAATAGTAACATACAGCCTCTTTCTAAGGGGAGCACTCATGGAAGAAAGGGAATTCCCTCACAGTATTAAGCTAAATTCTCAAGCAGCACCAAGGTTATGTCCAGTGAGTAAATGACCTCAATGGAATTGCCCCATTGTGACCGTTACTACCCAGTGAAATCCCCTGCCCAAGGGCTATCCATGCCTATACTGGCACTAGAAATGGAGCCACCTCCCTGTGGATGTGGGTTTTCTCATACAAAATAAATTAGGCTTAAATTAGCATCGTGTCTATTCTAATTTGCGCTTCTCTGCTATTAGTGAGGTTAAGTGCCAATTTTCCAAATTCATGTACCCTTTTCCTCTCATATCCCCATTGGGGCAGACCTACAGCTGCATCATTAGACTGAACAGTGCACTTGAGATACTAATAATAATAAAGGAAAAAGAAACTAGAGTAAGAGATGGAACAAAGTATAGTCTGGGGTCCAGCCCCTCTCTGCCTGTAGAACAGGAGTCAGGTTGGAGAGACAGTTCAGAAGTTAAGAAAGCTTGCTGCTCTTACAGAGAAAGAACCCCAGTTGGGTTCCGAGCACCCACGTGCTGGCTCATAGCTGTCCATAACCCTAGTTCCAGGGATCTAGCATCCTCTTCTGGACCTCTTGGGTACTGCATGCACATGGTACACAAACACGCAGGCAAAAACATACATATAACATAAAATAAATAAATATTAAAATAGAGTCTGTCACTGATACACAACTTAATGTTATCTGCAAAACGGAGACACTAGAAGTTTCTGATTCAAAAAATTGACCCCTATTAAATGGGCTAAGTGAGCTAATATATGAAAAGCATCCAGTTTAGGGCATAGTAATAATTACTATAAACACAGGCAAATACAATTAGGTTTTCAAATGCAGTCATAACACCCTTATAGTTGCTTTTATTTGTAGAGTCCAAGAACCAAGCTTAGGCAGTGTCTGTAGGTACACGTCATACGAATAAAATATGGAAGGAGTGAATGGAGGAGACTTTCTGAAATTGGTACCACGAGCAAGTAAGACCTAGACAGCAGCAAATGCTCAGGGATCACGTTTTCTTACTAAGTTAGGTTAGTAAGTAACTGGCTAGGAGAACACATGTAAAGCCTGAACAACGTAAATCTTCAGCACAGTGCCTCCAGGCCGAAGTTGATGCAGCAGCAGCTATGACAAGAATTAATATTCAGTTGCTGTTACCATGATAGGCCATGTGCTAAGCACTTTACACACACACACACACACACACACACACACGCACACACATGCATACACACATGCACACACATGTACACACACATGCACACACGCACACACACACGCATGCACACACTCACCCTTTAAGTCCTCACAAACTCTCATGAGAAGGTGACACTCCACAGGCATGACAATGGAATGTAGGTAAGGCAAGGTGGCTCACGCTAGGCTGCATCCCTATAAAAGAGAGAATCAAAGCTTAGATTCAATCCCCTCCAACTACTGTAACACACCATCTTTCATAGGCTGGTGTGTTATTATTTATCTGCCCCATTTTAGAAATTATAATATTCTGTTCCATCTCTGCCTTTTCCATTTCCCACATAGTTATCATTGGCCATGCCCATATCTGCAGTCCACTCTAAGCTGAAATTCTGGAGCTAACTCTTATGTATTTTCCATAATCCACTCTTGTATTCCTAAAGGTTACTATAATGAAATATGTCAATTTCTGTAATGACTATTATAAACAACACCAGCCCCACCTATTTCATGAATGTATGTGCTACTCCCAGCGTATTATATTCCACTACCTTGTTGAATGTACATGCTTCTCCCAGCATGCTTCCTTATCTCTGTACTAATTCTCTGTACAGCTGGGTCCCAGGCTCTCCATCCAGCATGCTCTGCTCTCATCTTGAGCCCCACCATCCTACTGCTTTTCCCTGGACTCCGAGGTGCCTTCCAGAACTTCTGCCTCCAGCGTTATCCTCCGCCCACCTGCCCAGTCCTTCCTCTGAGTTTCTAACCCCTCATGAGCTGAGAGGAAGAGGAGGCCCTGCTGCTGCCAGAGAGTCCTTCTCCACCCTCTTTTTGATCACACAGCACAGCCGGGATCACATGCCCAGTGTCTGTGGCCAGAGCTGCAAAGCTGACCCTGAGGATAGTCAAATCGACACACTTTTCCCACTGCTCTCACCTCTAGTGGAATGACATCCCCTGGGAGGACACGTCCATCCTGACCCTGTTTCTACTGACTTCTGTGTTGTTTGGGCACAGGGATTGCATAAACTTCCTACCATAGAGTGGAGTCCCTCTATCAGCTACTCCTGGGCACCAGCTTGGTGCGGGGCTCCAGGACAGTGGTGATTCCAGCAGCCCCATCTTTGTTCCCAGAGTACTCTCATCCATCTGGTCCATATTTAAATCAGCTCACTGTGGTGATAATCTTCCTCTTATACATAATTATACTTTACATATAGGCTTTTATTTAAAAAAAAAACCACCGGAGAGCACTACCATCTGTGTGGATTACCTCTCACAGTGCCTTGGGCCCAAAGGCAATTAATACAAGCTCTCTGACGATACTGAAGTTCCCAGGCACTTTCTTTCAGCCATCCTAGTTAGTATCTTAATGTAATAATAGGTTGATTGATTTTTATGTGAGTCTTAATCACCCATCAGACGTTCAACCTGAAATTCAGTTTTGGCTTCGCCCACCAAAGGACCTTGTCCAGGTCGCATTTCCTCTCTGTACCCTGTCTCCTCACCTGTTAAAGCAGGTTAATAAAGGGCTTAATGTGATAATTAAATTAAGTAGGAGCCTAGGTTAAAAGGTTGTGTATACTCATAAAATTCTACTTAGTCACTTTTTTTCTTTCAGCATGTTTTATAGTCTGCATCCTGTGCCAGACTTTAGAACTATCAGGAAACTGACATGTGGTCCCTGTCCCCCTTGAATCTGCAAGCGGGTAGGCAGAAACACGTACAAGCATGTATTAGCAATGCATTTAGATCCCTAGGAGTTCTTTGGGGAGAGAAGGAATAAATATTTATTAAATTTGGCAGTTCAAGTTGGAGGAATCCTTACGGAGCCACTGTGGTATGTCTGTCTGCCCATCTGCATACTTTGGGCTTGCTTTCGTGGCCTGGCTCCCTAGATGTCTGGCTTTCCTAAAATAAGTTTCCAAGAAGTCAATCAGACTCCTCTTCCCTCGGGAGTGACTGTGCCCTCAAGAACAGCTGAGCATGCTGATGATGACTTAACGTATTCTGAAGCCCTCCACCAAATCTGGGCCCGGATAAATATGCAAAGAGCGCTTCCCTGTTGACCCTTCCCTTGAATGCTTTTCCCAGCCCTGCTGGCTCTGGCTGCCCAGTAACTCGTTGCCATGGGAGACAAGTGTACTTAGTGTGATAAGTCACACTGCACCCTGGGCCTCTCCAGTCCCATGTCAGGCTGACCTTGGTGCTATGCCAAAGCCCCAACTTTTTGAGACAGAATGCCTTTAGGTGTAAATGCATCACACATCTGTGAGTCCCTTCTTTAAATAATCCTATTGGCATTCTCCTCCGTGCAGGAGCCCACTGCAGTATGGATCTTGCCCATCTGAAGCCTCTAAGGATGTCTAGATTGATTTCTTTGCTGTCACCCCCATCTCCTGAGTGTCAGGTTCCAAAGCTATCCAATGACAGCCCAGATGGGTCCTTTCCTAATGAGGTAAGAGACTCTTATAGAGTAGGGATCACCACCCTACACAAGGCCCCTTAGCAGCACTGGGGGTGGAAGGAGAGATACGCAGAACTAGCTCTTGAGACTCGGGTTGTCAAAGTCATTGACTGGAATTCGGGTTAACGGAGGCAAACAGACTTAGTGTTTCTACAGCTTAGTCTGAATTTGTTTTCCCTTTCCAGCAGAGACAAATGGCAGCCTTAAAATATCGCATGCCCTTGTGATGTTTTGTTTACAGAGTTTATTTACGTTAAAAGTGGTTAATGTTGACTGAACATTAAACATGGCATATACTTCATTTAATTCGCCTAGAAGTACTAGGAAGGGGAACTTGGATCGGCCCCTCTTGGCAGATTAGGCAGCTGAGGTGTGGGAAGCATGATTCATTTCCTCAGGGTCACATGGCTAAGTGGAGGAGGCAGCATTAAAGCGCAGAATGCCTGACTGCAGATGACACACTCAGCACCATTGTGTCACTGTGTTGATAGAGAAGCAGGCTGTGTGTGACAAAGCGTGGGGGTCCCCTTCCAAACGCCAGCTACCTGGATGACCTTGGACAGGTTACCTAAGCTCCTGTAAGATGAGCACAATCACGATGCTTTCCTCACAGGGTGACAGTTTGAGTTAAACAGGTAGCATACAGAAAATACTTAGTGCATCGTTGGCTGAGTAGAGGTCCCTCTGCGTTAGGAATCACGGCTTTTGGGCCTCTTGAGATCTTTGCTCTCAATATGTTGCATAGTACAAAGCACCCATGAAGCTACAGATGGTACTGAATCCTACACATACTATATATTTTCTATACATATAAACTATGAGACAGCTTATTTTATAAAATAGGTATCACGAAACATTAAATAAATAATGATAAAATAGAACAATTATTCTATGGTGGAAATTATGTACCTCTTTCTCCCTTGTTTTAATTAGGATTCTATTGTTGCAAGGAAACACCATGACCAAAAATCAAGTTAGAGAGGAAAGGGTTCCTTCAACTTATACTTGCACACTGCTGTTCACCACCCAAGGAAGTCAGGAGAGAACTCAGACAGAGCAGGGTCCTGGGGGCAGGGCTGATGCAGAGGCCATGAAGAAGTGCTATTTACTGGCTTGCTCATCATGGCTTGCTCAGCCTGCTTTCTTATAGAAACCAGGACCACCACCAGCCCAGGCTGAACTCTCACCCATTGATCGTGAATTGAGAATATGCCTTACTGAAGGATCCATGGAGGCATTTCCTCAACCGAGGCTCCTTCTTCTTTGATGACTCTAGCTTGTGTCAAGCTGACACACAAAACCAGCCAGTACACACAGTAAAACATCCCTCTTTATCTCTTCCTCCCGATGTGTTTGTTTGTTTGTTTTTAAGTCAAGAAAATGATAAGTTGAGCTGCGGAGTAAGGTGTTTTTCATGCAAGTTTAAGGACCTCAGTTCCACCCCCAGTACCATGTAGAGAAAGCTGGCTTTGGTGGCACATTGTAATTCCAGGAGCTGGAAGAGGGAGACTAGCAGTTAGATAGATCCCTTGGGCTTGATAACTGTTCAGCCTGGTCTACTTATCGAGCTCCCTGGTGAGAGACCCAGTCTCCAAAACCAAGATGGATGGCTCTTGAAAGTAGAGTGGAGATTGACTTCCGGCCTACACACACACACTCACACATGCATGCATGCACACCTTCAAATGTGCTTCATATATCTGCAAGTCAGAAGCTCAAAGAGTCTATCAGAGTCTTCAGATTTCCTGTCCTAGCCATGCATTGACTTTGGTGGCCTTAGCCACCTTCAAAGGACGTGCCCTCATCCAGGCAAACAAATGAAGTGTCAATAGTCCATTCATTCATGACTTCTCTTCCAATTCTGGTGCCCCTCCAGTATTTCCATTCATTTTGCCTCTTGTCTGGCTCCATCGAGTGGAAGGTAAACTGGTCAATCCAGTGCAGAACTGCCGGATGGAAGAGTAAGCCTGAGCCTTCCCAAAATTAAATTCAGATCCCGAAGTTGGAAATAAAAGCTATAAGAGTGTAAATATCAAGTTATTAATCATTCACAAGCACTTCCTTCCTGTGGTTTTGTCTCGGACACAGACAGAGCCCAGTGTTCCAGTACATTCGCTGCATTCGTGGTTTCCACAGTGATTTTCAAAAGCTTGAGCAATCACTCCTGAAAGAGAGGAAGGAGTTGGGAGGCTGATTAAGTCGCCCCAGTTGGGGAAGAGCTTGAATCTTGCCAAAAGGTTTACAAGACTGATAGGCATTTAAAAGTGAAAGCAGTGTAGAGTCTGCTTGGGATTCATGAGCAGAGCTATGAAAGGTATGTAATTATGACTGAAACGGAAATATAATTTTATCATTTGGGAATCGCTTTCTCTGCTCCACTTTCTACCAGCAAGGCTATATATAGACATACTCAGGAGGGAGATTCCTTGGGTAAAAGGCAAGTGAGAAAAATTGTGCTTTTCTTTCCTCTGATAACTGATAGTACTATTCAAACCCAAATAGATATTCACTTATCTAATGATGTTGAAAGAGTCACAAATACTATTACATGGTTTTGAACATGATGAAGGTTGTTTTTTCTTTTTTAAAAAGACTTATTCTATTATTTTCATGTGTGTGTATGTACCTGAGTTTATACCATATGTGTACATGGCCTTCAAAAGTCAGAAGAGGATGTCAGATACCCTGGAACTGGAGTTACAGGTGGTAGGGAGATGTGTGCTGGGAACCAAACTGGGGTCCTCTGGAAGCACAATATATACTTTTAACCACTGACCGCTTCTTTTCTTTTCTTTTTCTCTTTCTAAGTTGCTTCTATTTCTTTCTTTTTACTTATTGTTTTTGTTACTGTCTTAGTTAGGGTTTCTATTGCTGCAAAGTGACACCATGACCACAGCAACTCTTATAAAGAAAAATATTTAATTGAGGCTGACTTATAGTTTTAGAGGTTTAGTCCATTATCATGATGGTATGTTGACGAAGTTTCTGTCCTATCCAGTCCCACAGCCATTCAATCCCCCCAAATCACACAGAGGCCTTTATTAATTGTAAGCTGTTTGGCCTATTAGCTCAGGCTTATTACTAACTACCTCTTACAACTTCAATTAACCCATAACTCTTTTTTTTCAGTTTTCCATTATACAAAATAATTTTATTGCTGTTAATACTTCATTTTGGGGTAAATATGAGCAACAAAGTAAAGGCAAGAAGATGGCAGTTTGCAAGATTTCATTTTAAATGTTATTTGGCTTGAACCAAATTTCCAAAGTAGTGCAAATTACACATCCACTGGCACTGTTTATATGGGACTTCAGAATTGAAATTTTCACTAGGTTGATTAATGTCAAATAACTTACAGAAAAGATTCATTTCTTTGTACTGGAGTTGTTATAGATTGGCTCCTAAACTCTTTTAAGTTTATTCCAGTTAAATATTTCAATTTTATTCATATATTCTTTATGAGATGTCTTATCCAATGCTCACAAGGTTGTTCACTGAAGGTTGTGTTGATATAACCTTATTTTCTACCCACTAGATATGACAACACCACATTTTCTATATCGATTCAACTAATANTTCTTTATGAGATGTCTTATCCAATGCTCACAAGGTTGTTCACTGAAGGTTGTGTTGATATAACCTTATTTTCTACCCACTAGATATGACAACACCACATTTTCTATATCGATTCAACTAATACATCTCTAGTATGTCTCCAAAAGGGGGAGAAGTCCCTTACATGTCAGCTCTTAAGTCTGAGCATCTATTATGCACTCATGCAAGTGTTTCTTAGATAAAATATAAAATTCTTTGGTCCTTTGATTTATTTCTTCGGGTAAGACATGAACAAAGGTCAATGCATCCTATACGGGGCACTGATAACAGCAAAGAAAAATATTCTATCTGAGTCTAGTTGGGTAATAAAATGCAGTGACTGGACTTACTTACAGGAGAATGGTTTACTTACAAGAGCATGGTTAAGTCAAAGACAATGGCGTCTTTGAAAACTACTGCCATTTGAATACTGATTGTTTCATTGGGTTCTGCCTTAATTTAACTTTCTATCTCATGTGTAGTCCAGCATAACATCTCAGGGACACATATAGCTGTAGGTCAGAAGGAAGTCAAGCATGGAATTATTAGTAGGGTTTCAACTGTCTTCTACCAAACCCCAGGGAATTTTAACAGGCTTATTACTGTCACCATGGTTCTAAATATAAGTGTATTCTTGGCTAGGACTATGAGTTTATTTTGTATAACACCATAGCTAGTTTGATTCCTGGTAACTAATAATTATTTCTCAACCAGAGGAGAGTAAATATTTCTCACCACTTCATTCTCTTCTTCACTCTGGATCTTATATTTTTGTGTGAACTAATCTGCATTGTTCTCTTTTGATAGGATGGGATAATACCTATGTTTGATGGTTTTCTGTGTATTTGATAATCTTGTACAGTACCATTTTTTTTCATCAGTGTAACCTTTATGAGTCCGCTAATATCCTTGGAACTCTGTAAACTGTTCATCTCTAAACAGGAATGAGAAATGTATGGACACAAAATTGGGTGTTACGAAGGCAATTTGGAGAACATAAAATGTCCATTGAACAAAATGAAACAGCTTCCATATTGNTATGGACACAAAATTGGGTGTTACGAAGGCAATTTGGAGAACATAAAATGTCCATTGAACAAAATGAAACAGCTTCCATATTGGAGACTAGGGCATCCCTAGCCACACATTTTCAGCCAAGCTTATAGTACTAGTATAAGATCTGTCCACTTGAGCTCAGTGCTGTACTCATAACAGTTGTAGCACTCTTTTTTAAAAAAAAATTATAAACTGGTCTATGAGCTCAGGCATAATAGTTCCTACAAGCTAAATTAACACATAAGTCTTGTCTATGTTTCTTGAGTTCTTTGCATATTTTGGAGATTAGCCCTCTGTCTGATGTGGGGTTGGTGAAGATGTTTTCCCATTTTGTAGGCTGCTGTTTTGTCTTGTTGACTATGTTCTTTGGTTTACAGAAGCTTCTCAGCATCAGGAGGTCCCATTTATCAATTGTTTCGCTCAGTGTCTGTGCTACTGGGGTTATATTTAGGAAGTGGTCCCCAGTGCTAATGCATTCAAGTGTACTTCCCACTTTCTCTTCTATGAGGTTCAGTGTGGTTGGTTTTATGTTGAGGTCTTTAATCTATTTGGACTTGAGTTTTGTGCAT
>LOEQ01009318.1:78714-90306 GCA_001685075.1 Bramus lutescens
ATTATAAACTGTTTGGCCTATTAGCTCAGGCTTATTATTAACTACCTCTTATAACTTAAATTAACCCATAATTCTTGCCTATGTTTAGCCACGTGGCCTGGTACCTTTTCTCAGTAAGGCATATTCTCATCTTGGTTCCTCTGTGTCTGCCTGGTAACTGACTCTCTGCCTTTCCTCTTCCCAGAATTCTCTTAGTCTGGTCACCCAACTTATAGTTTCTGCCTGGTCAATCAGCATTTTATTAAACTAATATGAGTGACAAATCTTTATAGTGTGGCTTGAGCATATAAGAGACCTCAAAGCCTGCCCCCACAGTAATAAACTTCCTCCAACAAGGTCACACCCACTTCAACAAAGCCACACCTCCTAATAGTTCCACTCCCTTTGGGAACCATTTTCTTTTAAATCACCACTGTTTCTGAATCTTACTATGTAACCCAGGCAAGACTGGAACTTTCTCTGTAGCTCATCTTGGCTTCAAACTTCTGAGGCTGCTACCTTGGCCTTTCCAGTGTGTGACTGTATTATATACCACTATACTTGGCTTAAGATGGTAAGTTTTAAGTGTTGTCAGCATTTATATGAAGAACTGCAGCCATCCCACAAGGTAGGAACTCTTTTTATTTTTATTATTATTATCATTATGACTGTTATATTTTGCAGATGAAAGAAATAAGGCATAGAAAAATCAAGCAAGTTCCCTGGGATTGCACACCTGATACAGATGATGACACTAAGATTTAAACTCTGTCTGACTCGAGAATTCTTCTCTCCATGATCCCGTTGTGCTTCACCAGTGGATTGACAGATGTCAATCTCACTCCAGATGCTTCCATATCAAGAGCTGAGCATATCAGAACATTGAAAAGAAACATTATTTCACAGAATTTAATATTACCTATTTAGTAAATACCACTTTCTTTTTTACTTTTTGATTGATTTTTATTGAGCTCTACATGTTCCTCTGCTCCCCTCCCTGCTTCTCCCCTCCCCTTCAACCCTCCCCCAAGGTCCCCATGCTCCCGATTTACTCAGGAGATCTTAAATACCACTTTCTTAACCTTCCACTAGTGTTCTAGTACCCTTTTAGGCAGGGCAGAACCCTTAGCCAGCCATATGCCTCAGGGACTTTGCACATGTCTTCTCTTGCCTGGAATCCCCTGTCCTCCCATCTTCCATGCTACTTAGCTACCACCTACTCAGCCTTAAAATATCACTTCCCAATGAAGTTTCTCCTGAGTGCTTTCCCCTCACCCCTCTTTCATGCCTTCTCTTATCCTCCTACACATTTTCTTTTGTAGCGACTTGCGAGTTTGCAATTAAATGTATAATTGGTTAGTTATTAAATGGCAGACTCTCCTGCTAAGTTGTGAGTTCCATGAGGACTGGGTTCATGCCTATATTGTTCACTATTAGCAGAGAGCCTGTCAGCATTAACCTAGTTATGCTGGGACAGCAAATGAGCCACTGAAGGAGTCATCAGTCAGGCCTCTCTGCCACCTGTGTTGTGGGATTGTCATACACAGGCATGTATGAATAGAAGGGGGGAAGGTAGAAGTAGAGGAAGCTGGCCAGAGGAGCATCTTACCAAGGCCTTGACCTTGGAGCTGGCCCGGGGAGGGGGGAGTGAGCTAACATTTCAGATGGAGACCCCAAGGACAGAGCACTGAGCCAGGCCAGCACACTCTGCTGAGTCAGTTGCCATTTTACCCATTTAGAAAATAAAATAAGCAAACAGTAAAACAGCCTCAGTTTCTATTTTTCTTTCATACAAAAGCTCTTAACACAGAAACTGTCCTTTGGGGCCCAAAGACAAATGGAATTGCTTTGCCTGAAGATAGTTGCTTTCACAGCCTGATGGAAACCATAAAAGCTGAGATACAAAATGTGACCTGTGCCTTTGACCCAGATACCATTCCTTACTGGAAAGAGCAGCAGAAGAGCTGTGGATTTCGGAGAATGAACGCTGCAGTGTCTCCTTTTTCTCTGCCTCATATTGTCCTCCTCTCAATGACAAGGGCGAGGTGGCAAGATCTCTCAGCTTAGTCACAAAGGGTCTCTTTAAAACCAGTCCTTCATTTTTTAAGCTCAAAATCAATGGAAGAAATCACACGAAGATCGATACTTTCAACTCCATAAAAATTAAAACCTGCTCTATGTCAAGGCTCCACACAACCCAAATTAAAGGCAAAGAGTAAATGGAGAGAAATATTCGCTTCAGCTATGAGGGCAAAATCCAATTTGGTTCAGTTCGACACATGTCTGTTGTGCATCCTCAGGTAATGAGAATTGTTAAGTATTGTCAAGGGTGGAGGATCTGACAATCTCAGGAGACACTCTGTTCTTTTTTATTGTTTTTATTGAGCTATATATTTTTCTCCGCTCTTCTCCCTTCCTCTCCCCTCACCTTCCACCCTCTCCTATGGTCCCCATGCTTCCAATACTCAGGAGATCTTGTCTTTTTCTACTTCCCATGTATATTAGATCCATGCATGTCTCTCTTAGGATCCTTTTTGTTGTCTAGGCTCTCTGGGGTTGTGAATTATAGGCTGATTTTTCTTTCATGTCTAAAAGCCACTTATGAGTGAGTACATATATTTGTCTTTCTGGGTCTGGGTTACCTCACTCAATATGGTGTTTTCTAGAACCATCCATTTGCCCGCAAATTTCAAGATGTCTTTATTTTTTTCTGCTATGTACTACTCCATTGTATAAATGTACCACATTTTCCTTATCCAGTCTTTGGCCAAGGGGCATTTAGGTTGTTTCCAGGTTCTGGCTATGATACACAATGCTGCTATGAACGCAATTGAGCATATGTAATCGTGGTACAATTGAGCATCCTTTCGGTATATGAAACACTCTGTTCTTAGAGTTATGCTGAGAGCAAGGAACAGACCTGCCCAGGGACAGGGGTGTTCACAGTGTAGAAGGACTCCAGAAGAAAGACAAGATTTTGTGTTAGGATTTGAATCTGAACTGTCCCCCACAAGCTCTTGTTCTGAATGATTATTCCTCAGTCAGTAGCACAATTTTGAAACCACATGGAGCCTTTAGTGACCAGCAGAAGTAGGTCACTGGGAACAGGAATTTGAGTGTTATAGCCCAACCCTTGTCCCAAGTATTCCTCCTGCTTCCTGGTCTGTTGTTATGGAAACAACCTTCCATTCTTCAACATACAGAACTCCTTCAAAGATATGAGTCAAAGTATTTTCTCCATATGTTGTTGACCTTTTGTCAATGTGGCACCAAGTGGGGTCATCTGGGGGGAGGGAACCTCAACCAAGCAAATGCTGCTACCATATTGACTTGTGGGCAAGCCTGTAGGGGCATGTTCTTGATTGATGATTAATATAGAAGGGCCCAGCCCACTCTGATGCCATGAAAAGGATAGGCAAACACGAGTCAATAATCAACACATCCTCCATGACCTCTGCTCCAGTTCCTGCCTCCAGGTTCTTGCCTTGTCTTCCTGCTCTGGCTTTCCTTCATGATGTACTGTAGGATTTAAGAGGAAATAAACCCTTTCCTCCCAGAGTTTCCTTTGGTCATGGTATTTATCACAGCAATAGAAAGCCCGCTTAGATGCCCACTTATCTGTGAGTATCTTGGTCACAACGATACAAAAAAAAATCTCAGATCAGCAAAAGCTCCCTGAAGATAAACTTTGTACTAATAAAAGTTGACTAGAAATTACCCAAGGCAACAAGAAGAGAAGAGGAGGGCACTTAAAACCATGACTAAAGCAGACAAAGGCAATGAGACCTGAACATTTTGGTGTGGATGCGTTGATGGAATGATTGGTTTTTCAGAGTTCCAAACCATGCCACATTGGGAGTGCTGGAGATGAGAATGCTCAACTAAAAAGGATTAATTCATTAAAAGCTTCCACTCTGCCCTATAACTGAGGGGCAGCCATCAAAGACTCCAACAGGGACTTCTGCTGGAGGGTTTGGAAGCAAATCTTGCCAAAGATGTGTTGGGACTGGGTAGATTGCTTACCTTCCAACTAGCTAGTGAAAGGCACTTAGGGCTTCGAAGTGACTTTTAATCATGATTTACTCTTTTAGTTGACCCACAGCTTCAGGGATATGAGCTGTTCTATTCTAGAACAATCGGTGTGCTGTGTTTGCATAGTGTCAGGGTTGTTTCCCACGGGCACAGGCAAGTGTGCCTGGATCTAGGGCTGGTTGGTGCAAGGGAAGAGATTATACTGGTGTCAGTACAGAAATTTGTTTAAGATTGTCTTTAAGGACATCGTCTAAGCCCTTCATAGCATTCTTGACTGCGTGAATTAGAATTTAAAAATGCACTTGGGAAAAGGGATTATTGTTATTTTAGGATTACCCAGTACACAGAATGAACTGCTTCTCCAATAGCTATGTCAAGGATGCCCACACTGTGGGGGAAAGGTATTCTTATGATTAGGGGTTGAAGATGGACATTCTACAGGGACAGAGAGGCATCTTGATCCCAAGTGGAAGACCAAATGTTGCTTCATTAGTGGCTTTTCCCAGTGCTGTAACAAAATGCCTTAGGCTTCACTTTGGCTTGTGGTTTAAAGGTGCAGTCCATCTTGGTGAGGGACACCACAGTAGGAACATGAGGCAGCTGCTCCATTGCATCCAAGTCAGAAAGCAGGGAGAGGGGGATGCCGGTGCTCAGCAGCCCACATTCCTGATGGGTCTCCCCATCTCAGTGAAGCTTTTGCGGGATCTCCTTCAGTACATACCCACAGGAACGTCTTCCAGGTGGTTCTCAGTCCAGTGATGCTGACAATCATGTTTAACCACCACACTGGGCAAAGCATCATGGGACTCTCCTGGAAGATGGAGCACCAAAGAGTGGTCGTTGTCCCCGGTTCCAGGCGCAGAGCCCCCAAACTTTGAAATTCCCCACGTGAGAAATAACAGACAACAGACTTCTTCCAGAGCACACCTGTGTCTCTGCAGACGCTTCAGGTGGGGGCCACTAGATAGTTTCTGATAGGTAGGAGAAAGCAGAAACTGCCAATATAATGATTGCAGGATTTCGTACCTCCAACCTCAGGAGGCAGAGGGGGGCTGCAGATTGCTTCACTAAAGCTCCTGACAGAGATTCAGAGCCTCCAGGTTGCTCAGAGTAGAGATGTGGAACCCCAGCCTTGCCCTGAGCATCTCTTCCACTTGTTAGTTCTATGGTGTATCCTCCATAGGAATCCAACAATGGGGACAAGGCTCGCAAGAATTATGTGAGGCCTTCTAGTGCCACAGATTCTCAACCTGTGCCTTTTGTGGGTGTTGAATGATCCTTTCACAGGGGTCAAATATCAGATATTTATGATTTATAACAGTAGCAAAATTCCAGTTATGAAGTAGCAACAAAAACAATTTTATAGTTGGGGGTCACAACATGAGGAACTGTATTAAAGGGTCACAGCATTAGGAAGGTTGAGAATCACTGTTTTTTTAAACTTTTTATTTATTCTTTGTAGCTTTTGCATCATGCGTCTTGACCCCATTCACTTTGCCATCACTTCATACCTGCCCTCTGCCCTTGCAACGTCCTCTCCCAAAATGAAATAAAATTTAAGAGAAAAGGAAAAAAGAGGGAGAAAAAGGGAAGAAAAGTCTCTTCATGAAAGCTGTAACGTGGCACAATTAGTCATGCCATAAACCTTTTTGTCCATATATCTTTACTTACAAGTGTTCATTGCAAAGAGTCATTGGTCTGGTTCGAGGCCTCTGGTTTCTGCTACACTGTCAGTGCTGGGCCCTCACTGGGACTCCTCTTGGACATCCTGTTGTTGCCCTGTGTCATGGAGATCTTGCAGCTTTGGGTCTGCAGGACCAGTCCCTTCACATGCTCTAGCAGATCACAGCTGGTGTGGATGTTGGGGTGGGCCAATACATAACTCTGTTTCTGGATCTGGGCCTTGTCCTCACCACCAGGATGAGCTCTCCAACAACGCCCCAGTTAGTGCACCCTAGGCAGCAAGGAGCAATGGACACGATGATTGATGATTCCTGGGCTTTCATGCCCTCAGGGCTGGCTCACCTGCAACCCCCTATCCCCCACCCTAATCCTGTCAACAGGGTCAACTCTACTGTGCTGCCCAGGTAGGTGCAGAGCCCACTTGCCCAAGTGCTGCAGCTGTCAAGGGAGAAGGTCAGCTCCCTCACCTGCCACAAGCAGCAAAGGGCAAGGTAGGAAGGGCATCTTTCCCTCACCCACGTCACCACATGGCAGATGAGGGGGAAGGACCATCTCTCCCAGTCTCCCACCCTCAGGGCCAGCTCACCCTGCTTCCACCAGCAGGGTCTTTTGTGCTGTGCAGGGTGAGGTGTAGGACCCAATATCCAGAGGGCTGCTTCCAGTGAGGGGCAGGACCAGTTCTTGCTAGTGTTGTAGCTTGTGAGGGTCGGGTCAATTCTGTGCCGCCTTCAGTGGTAACAACTCTTGCCCTTTGGTGGTGACAGAAGCCAAGGACATCAATGCAAACTCAGACTGCAGCAGGGCCACAGACCTGGACATGGGCCTTGGCAGCAGTTCAGACCCAGACAGCACCATGGCCCTGGCTAACAAGATACCCACCTCAGCCTGTTCCCCACAGCCTTCACCTCTTCAGCTCTGCCTTTCTCCACAAGACGTGAACCATTTCTCTTTCTCCCATAGCCCACCATATATTGACTTACCTAATAGTACCTAACTGCCTCCAATGGGCAGGGTCGTGGTCTCCTTCTCCTGCTCAGTCGCAACCAAGAACCACTGCTCCAGTGAACTAGCATGAACTCTGATTCAGAGTTGGGGAGTAAGAAGTCCATGTAGGGGATGGAGAAGTGGCTCAGAGGTTAAGAGCATCTGCCATTCTTACAGGGGACATGGGTTCAACTCCCAGAACCCACATGTGGCTCACAGCCATCTGTAAATCCAGTTCTAGCAGGAATATCTTCCCCTGACCTCCAAGGGCACCAGGCACACACATGATGCACACATATGAGCAAGCAATACATTCAGAAACATAAAATGAAATAATCTAAAAAACTAGGGAGCTATGGAAAGTAGGAGCTGTGTCTGTGTCTAGAGCAGTCTTGTAGGACAGAGCCCTTACTTGAAGGGGGTAACACTAACCCTGGTTCGTTAGTGTGAGAATGACTGAGAGAGGGTGGATGCCTTGTCCAGTTGGTGCTGCACAAGCAGAGAGTTGTGATGTTAGAAGAGACACTGTACAGAGGGAACCACGGAGAGCGGAGCCGCTTTTTCGGTTATTCTTGTCTCTTAGAGCAGCCGAGAGTTCTTCTCAATGTGCCATTGAAACCATTTTCTTGCCTTTTGGACGTAAGTGTCAGAACCACCAACAAGGAGCTTTGTAAATAGATGCTTGGGATTAAGGGTTTAAGTGGCAAAGGGAAACGTGGCCTTTGCTAGGTGACCTCCTTCCTGAGGACACTGTGGAGCTGTGATATCGGAGGTGCATCGGCAGAGAGGCAAGGGGACCAGTGCTGTCCATGAAGGACATGAAGAACACACTGTCCCTTCCCTCAAATATGTTCAAGGAAGGTGAATTTGAGGAAAGCAAATTGACATTTGATCTGCTTTTTGTGTCAGTGGGAAACCAAAGAGAGGACTTGCTTAAAAAACAAGTTATTCTAATTTCCTGCATATTTATGTAGGGCAAAAAACTAAATTAAAATTAGTAAGAATAGTCTACAAGATCCTTAATTGATAAGGGAAGAGGCGCTCATTTAGTTAGTGACTGTCTTGAATAATACCCACTGGAAAGGCTGTAATCTAAAGAAGCCTGGGGATCAAGGCAGAAAAAAAAACAGAGAAATAAGGCAGCAGTCAAGAAGAATTCCATAAATTAAATCATAGTTTGAAAGGATGAAGTCATGTTAACGCTCATTACCATATTTTAATTTCATGGTGATTAAAATTATAATGTAGCATGTATTGCCACTTAATTGATCTGCCAACACCAAGTATTTGCAAGTTTCTTTTTGTTCTCTGAAGTCATAAACTATCTATTCACTGCTGCATAATTTCAGGGGTAATTTTAAGCCATAAATATTTCTCTTTATTAAAATTCTCAGGAATTAGAACCTCAATCGCTATTTATTTATATCTGCTTTGGCGAGAGGCCAGGACATTCATTTTCTTACATTTTGAATTCTACAAAATTAAAGTGATAAAGAACATTATCTATTAATCTTCATGCTTCCTTTCATGACAGTTTTATGGTTTAATCGAAATGTTCGAGGTCTCGGGTGGAACAAGTTAAACTCTGTTCCTTGAAGACTGGGTACTTTGATTAGAAGCCTCTCCTTATAGAAGACATAGATCCATGCTACTGCCAAGCCATGGCCCATAGCTGGACCAGGACGGGATGCGCCTGCTGACACCAGACCCTAAATATCTCGTGATATTAGAAACTTCAACCCACTTGTGTCTGCTTACTTCACACTCACCTCCTTAGACACTGTCCCTACGCTGTCCTTAAGATGACCCCTCCTGGAGTTGGCCCTGACCCTTCAGAATACAGACCCTCCAGTCTGAGTGGCTTTAACTTTCGTCAGGTGCCTTGATGCCCTGCTACCCTGGCTATGATGGAATAAATGGGACACATATGTCATTTGGAGCCTCATGAGTCTCTTCAGGTAAGAATTAATTTGGCAAATTGCAAAGCCTTTCAGGGACAATACTTTCCTAATGACTCCTGCCTCCTTTGACATCCCATTGCCCTGATTAATGGTCATTCAAATTGGCCACCTGGCATAGCTCACTGTCAAAATCAGAAAGGCTATGGCTTCAGAAGGCACTTTCTTTTGTGTAGTGGACACCCACCCCCCAACACACATGAGTCTGCTTCCCTTCCCCCTTCTCCCTGTGAGTTACAAGCATAGAGAGCACCTGAATGCTAATGTGTTAGTGGCCCCTGCTCTTCAGACTTTAAACACGTGTTACAATGGGCTCTTCAGGCGTGTTCGAACTGTTAGGTGAAGGACAGCCAGGTGTTTTTAAGTGAATGATCTGCAGAGAGCTCTTTTAGGGAGCCCTTTTTGGGCACTCCCTAGATGGGGGTAGCAGGCAAAGAAACAGCTTATTTAAAAACATAATTACTTATTATGAGCAAAGAAATCTAATTCCTATGCTAAGCCTCCATGTGGAGTTGATAATTTTTTTGAATCTGGTTCTTATGTAAATTATTATTGAAGACACATGAAACACACATGAGACTATCACCACAGTCATTCTGCAGGGACCAAGAAGAGTTGACTACAGGGAGCAGAAGCACACTCAGAATGACATGACCTTAAAGAGAACTTGCTAGCAGCAGACAAGAGGTGGGAAGAGAATCTGGAGAGCCAGTTTCAAAGGGTTAGGGGCCGCAGAGTTCCCAGTTCTTCCTCTGTGAGCCAGCTCCACTGGGTCCCTAAGTAGATCCCCAATCTCTATGCCACCTGGATGGCTCCAGTGTCTCAGATGAACTAACCCATCCTCTTAGACAAAGAGAATGGAATCCACGACTCTCCAACAAACACTTCAAGATGGTGATGATGGCATATCGTATTATTATTCACCAGCCTCTGAAATTGGAGTGCCAGGGTTCAGATTTCAACCCTACTGACCCATAGCTCTGTAAATCTGAGCTGGTTACTTTTCTCTTTGTGCCAAACTTCCTCATCAGCAGACCTTAAGACGGAAACAAGAGATCCACTATGGTTCCACACTAAGTTTGGACGAGATTAAGAGGTGGAAGGCTAGAGGACGCAAGCCGGCTTCCTGAGTAGTTAAATTGGCGCCCAACCATAGCTTTTTACATCTCCATGCTTTCTTAGATCTTCAGGCATCCTGAGGAATCCTCTCAGGGTCTCTCTGCTTCCATCTCCACAACTCTTCCCAACTTTCCTGTATTCAGCGATCAGATAGCCTTTTCATTTGTAGGGCCAATCATCTTCAGGATCAAATCCTTACATTTGAAATAGATACATGTAGTTCTTCTCACATCATCCTAAATACCCCCCTCCACATGCATGATTTTTCTCCTTGACATTGTTCCTTCTTTGTCCCCTATATGTGTGGGGTTTCATCTATGGTTCGTTTTTCATCCAAACTTTTGCTCTCTATCTTAGCAAAAGTCCATCAGCCATTCTAGACCAAGTGAAATATCTATCTCAAGCTCAAGAGCAGGGTTTGAGGTTGTTGGTTGCTCCCTTCTACTCTTCAGATGCACCTCTGTTGTGTGGCTACATCTACATGCACCCACTGTGGTGCATTCAGCCTTAGCCAATGCAAGGCAGGACCTCAGTTCCACTTGCCCGAATTTTCATGGCAGGTGTGCACACAATGCCTGCTGAGCAGCCATTATCAACAGAACACTAACAGCATGTGGGTAGTTTGCAAGAATTATGCCCCGCCCGCTCCAGTTAAACATGCTCATGTTTAGACACACAAGAGAAGAAAGTATGAAATATGGTTGCTATGGAAACAAACTTGGAACATGGCTTTCTTTTCTCCTTTGTGTAAACGTATGGCTCCCATCTCGTGGCTAAGCTGTGCAAAATGGCATTGAAAGTGTGGGGCTGCTTCTGAGGTGCAGACAGCTCAGCAGATGAGGGAATGTGCCCCCTCACACAATTCTGCCATGTAATCTTTCTCCCTCTGGTGCACAGACAGGGGTTAAATGTTACCTCCAGTGTATTCTACAATGAAATGATTGCATTTCAATGGACTTCTGTCTAGAGATTTAAAATGTTTTGAAATTACACGGCATAACAATTTCCAAGAGAAACAACCCCTTATCTATTATTTTTTCGCACATTTCTTTCAAAAGCCTCCATTCTGTCCCTGCGTCTGGAATCAGACTACATGGGAAGCTCCTCTTGAGAATCAATAGAATCAATAGAAACCCCTTTCTTCCCATAGACTCCCACAAGGACGAAAAGCAACAGCAAAAACCTTCACATTTTGTGACGTTTTGTGACACTTCTTGCAGAGTGAGTCTTTAGCCACCTTTTCACCTCCTGGAAAGAACGTGTGGAAATTGTCATGCATTAACAGACATGAAAGGCCAATATTTCCATGTATTAACCCCACACACACAGCCTGTCTGACCTCTGGGTTCCTAAAACTTGGTTTTTTATCATGCTGATATTGGATCTTCATTAATGTAAAATCATCCCCAAATACCCTAGTTTCAAAAACCATGAAAACAGAAAATGGAGTTCGTCTTTGCATCTTGTGTGGGATATCACATAAGGGCACTCAGAAGGTGTCGAGGGTACAGTCAGCCTTTCTTCACATGCCTACATGCACGTCATTCATATAATAAATGTGACCCACATGAATCTGATATGTAAGGGTCCCAAATGTCATGCAAAAACATCTCCCATGCTCAGAGCAAGGACGCACCTATAGTGGTTTAACTGTTGAACTCCGTAGGAAACCAAAACATTTCAGTTCAATGTAGGAGTTTGTGAAGTAATAAATTAGCCTGTAGGTACAATGTAGAATTCCTTGGAATTCTGGCTTCATTCATTTGCATGCTTCACACTAGCCCTGTGGGGTGTGTGTGTGTGTGTGTGTGTGTGTGTGTGTGTGTGTGTGTGTGTG
>LOEQ01009318.1:105034-115990 GCA_001685075.1 Bramus lutescens
GTAATATTATATCCTTCTGGAGTCTTTGATAGAGTTGAAGAATAGATAGCTATAATTATAGTTTTTCTTAGTTTTGATAAAAGATAAAGTAAATATAATTATTGTAATTATAACTCTTGCTTTATAACTGTTTTGCATATGTAACTTTTCTATGTTAAAGTTAAAACTTTCATTTTTATTTAGTCAGAAAATGGGAGATGATTTGGGAAGTCTTTCTGTATATGTGTTGCTTTTATTTGTTAATGAATAAAGAAGTTCCTTTTGACCAATGGGTAAACAGAACATAACCAGTCTGAAAATTATCTATAGAGGGAGTAGATGGAGTCAAAGAGAAGCCATATAGCCACTGGAGGAGAAAGATGTGAGCTGCCAGCTAGTACCTTGCTGGTAAACCATGAGCCTCATAGTAATATATAAAATAATAGAAATGGGTTAATTTAAGATGTAAGAGATAGCTATAAATATGCCTAAGGTATTGGCAAAATAGTATTGCAATCAATATAGTTTCAGTGTGATTATTTTGGATCTGGGAGGCCGGGAAATGAATAAGCAGTCTCCGTGAACACATAAGTGTATTGGTTTATATTTGGGTCTTCAGTTTGATTCCATTGATCCACCTATCTTTTTATGTCAATGCCATGTGGTTTTTATTGCTATAGCTTGATAGTAGAAATTAAAATCAGAACTACTTCTGTATGTTCTTTTATTATACAGGATTGTTTTAGCTATCCTGGATTTTTTGTTTTTCTTTATGAAGTTGAATATTGTTATTTCAAGGTCTGTAAAGAATTGTGTTGTATTTTAGTGGGGGTTGCATTGAATCTATAGATTGCTTTGAGTAAGATTTCCACTTTTACTATGTTAATTTTACCTATCTATGAGTATGAGAGATCTTTCCATTTTCTGACATATTTTTAAATTTCTTTCTTCAAAGACTTGAAGTTCTTATGATACATGTACCCCATTTTACAATTGAATTACTTAGTTGATGGATGTTGAATTTTGCGAGTTCTTTACATATTTTGGATATTAGCTCTCTGACAGATGTGGAGTTACTTAAACTCTTTTCCCATTTTGTGGGCTGACATTTTGTCTTTTTGATGGTGTCCTTTGCCATAGAGAAGCTTTTCTGTTTCATGAAGTCCTGTAATCAGATTGGTGACTACCCTAACTGTCATCAAGGACTTTTCATTCAGTAACTGATGGAAGCAGATACAGAGATCCACAACCAAGCACTGGCCCAAGCTCTGAAAGTCAAGTTGAAGAGAGGAAGGAGGAATTATATAAGCAAGGGGGATCAAGATTACAATAGGGAAACCCACAGAGATAGCTGACCCAAGCTCGTAGGAGCTCACACACTCTAGACTAAAAACTAGAGGACCTGCATGGTACAAACCTAGACCCTCTTCATGTGGGTGACAGCCGTGTAGCTTGGTCTGTTTGTGGGGTCCCTAATAACAGGACCAGGATCTGTCCCTGACATTTTGGAACCTATTTCCTATGGTAGGTTTGCTCAGACTTGATGCATGGGAAGGAGTTTTGTCCTGCCTCAACTTGATGTGCCAATTCTTTGTTGACTCACATGGGAGCCTTTAAGCTTCCTGAGGTGTGGATGGGGGCTAGGAAGGAATAGGGGGAAGGAATGGGAGGAGAGCAGAGAGGGGAAACTGTGGTTGGAATGTAAAATAGATGGGAGCTCATTTTGGTGCAAGGGAAACCCCCACAAATCTACAAGGATGACCTCAGCTAAGACTCCTAGCCAGAGTGGATAGGTAGCCTGAACTGACTATTTCTGTAACCAGATTGGTAACTACCACAATTGTCATCAGAAAGCCTTCATCCAGTGACTGATGGAAACATATGATCCACAGCCAAGCATTGGGCTGAACTCAGAAAATTCTGTTGAAGACGGGGAGGGAGGAGTGTAAAAGCTAGTGGGTATAAGGTATCTTTACAAGGGAACCCACAGAAACAACTAACATAGGCTCATAGGAGCTCATAGACTCTGGACTGGCAGTTAGGGAGCTTGCATGAGACAGATCTAGGCCCTCTACATATGTATGACAATTGTGTAGCTTAATCTACTTGTGAGACTCCTAGTTGTGGAATCAGGGTCCACCCCTAATGCTTTGGTTGGCTTCCAGGGATTTACTCTCATACCGAGCTGCCTTGTCCATCCTTAATGCAAAGGAAGGATTCCTACCTCAACTTGATATGTCATGCTTTGCTGACACCCAAGGGAGGCCTGCCCCTTTCTAAACACAAACAGAAAAGTTGATTGAAGGGGTGGGAGTGGGTTGGGGAGGGCATAAGAGGAGAAGAAGTAGGAGAAATTGTGGTCAGGATGTAAAATACATGAATAAATTTAATTAATAATAATTAAAATAATTTCCGGGGGAAACTAGCATTTTGTTGGCCTTTGGCCAGGACAGAGCAAAGGACCTCCCTTACTTTGAGTCAAGGTTAAGAATTCTTTTTCAGGTTCCTTGCCCCTAGGTCTGTAAAGCTTCTGTCTCCTATCCTTATCAGTTTGACACATGAGAAGCCTCAGGCCCACTGAGAGGCAAAGGACCCACCCCACAGCCATGGTCTCAGTAGCACAAGAGCACATTGTGGATGCATCAGTGTGCATTTGGAGTTGTGGCAAACCATTAGAAGAGGTGCTTTCTCATAGCTATTGTCAGCTTCTCATGACAAAAACTGTTTAAGGAATTCTCTTAAGTTTCAAGTGATAAAAAAAAGCCCCAACACAATTCAAACACCCTTGAACTGGCCATTCTCAGCCAGTGGGTCTCTTTGATCATTTTAGGAATAAAAACAAAACAGAAAATTTCTAAGTATTCCCACATTACAAAAAGACACAGACATTTATAAGATTATTTCCATGTTTGATTTTATAATTTTTGAACTTTTACTTTGATTCAAGGCTATGTGAATCATGGAAAAATTCCATGTCCATTTTCCCCTTATTTCTAAGGCAAGAGCTAGGTTTCCTAAGTCCCTGACCTAATTTTGAGAAGCACCCTACCCATATGGGGTGGCATGTGTTAAGTTGCTATGGTTTTGGTTTGGAAGGCTCCTGGAGAAAGCCATTGCACTATTTTCTGTGGGGATTACAGAAATAATTGTCACTGGTTTTGTATCTTTAAATTAGAAGTTTTTTTGTGGTGGTGGTGGGCTATTCTTTTAGCAGCATGTTTCTATTTACTGAATAGCATTGCTGAACACGATATAACCACACTGCTATGTAAATAAAGATATTATTGTTGGAATAATGGAGGACCGGGGATGCCTCCTCTGGAAGGCTTATCTGTCAATTTATGTTTAGTAGGCTTTTCAGCCCACCCATTTTAATTACTGCTTTTCAGTTTTCTAGAATAGGGATCTGGGAAGGGGTTTGTTACAACTGGGTAATTTAAATGGAATTTTCCAAATGTACAGTATCTCCTCCTCAGACCACAAGTTCACTCCTCCATTCTTTCCTGTGTTCTTTAGAAGCCCTTGGCAGGCTATTATTATAAACTGAAGGGCAGGTTTCAGGCACCCTCTGTTTATGTAATGGTGAAGGCCATCAGTAAGCCACATGCATTTTGAATTGTTGTTCTTTGTTCTAATTTCGCTTTGAATTGTGCTAAATTTAAAAGTGTAAATTCTTTCAGGAGATAAGTTGGCAAATGCTGACTATCGGGTCTGTTGCATGGACATATTTAATATAGATAATTTGATGGGTGTCCTATCTAAAGATTTTATCAAATATGTCATATAGTCTGTTTTGAGATTCTAAGGATATAATCAAGGCTCTTATGCATGATAGGCAATCATTCTTTACTGATCCACATGTATAGCTTTATTTTTAAAAAGATGTCAAAATATTAACTCTAAAGGACAACATTACAATGAAGGGTGATAGAACTATAACATGATCTTCAGTTGTTGGGTCCATGGGGGTCGTGCAAAGATGGGGACATAGTGTGGGGGGTCTTTCTGTCTATATGTTTCTTTTATTGATTAATGAATAAAGATCTGCTTTGAGCCTATGACAGGGAAGAACAGAAGTAGGCAGAGAAAGCTAGGCTGTATGCTAGGAGATAGAAGGGCAGAGTCAGAGGGTTGCCATGGAGCCACCAACAGAGCCAGACATGCCAAAACTTAGTCAGTAAGCCACTGCCACGTGGTGATAAACAGATTAATGGAGATGGGTTAAAATCAGATAGAAGAATTAGCCAATAAGAAGCTAGAGCTAATGGGCCAAGCAGTGATTTAATTAATATTGTTTCTGTGTGATTATTTTGGGTCTAAACTAGCCAGGAGGCTAGGAACCAACAAGCAGACCTCCCTCCAACAGGGACAGAGCATCAATGTCTAGTAAATCAGAAGCAAACTTTATTCCAGGGGAAAAATTTGAAAAATTAAAAAAACTAAATCTCCATGGGGTACAAAAAGCTTATCAGCTAGTTGAGACCACAGCCAGAGATGGACTTGTAAGACTGTGGCAAAGGCCGGTTTCTAAACTCCTCCTTTTCATAGTAAGAAGTAACAAGCATTAAGCAATAATAAAAGATTTTTTATAGGCAATAACAAAAGAATTTTTACAATCCAAAGGTAAAACTCAGATAGTAATTGCCCTTCTTTGCAATTTTTCTCAACAGAGTTTTTAGTTAGACTAGCATTTGTATTTTAGGTCTTTGTTTTTCTCTGGCACTACCTGATGGTGTTTACTGAAGCTCTGCCTTCCCCCTAATGCTGCCAATTTTATGTGGCAGGAACAATGCATAACAGAAAAGTCATGTACATCCCACCCTCTGAAGGTTAACTCAGCACACAGCCATTGTTGATCATGGGTGTCTGGGGTGTTATCTTAGGGCTATCTCTCAGTTTGCAGAGCTGACTCTCAGACTGCAGAGGGATGCTTTGGTCTTGTAGACTAATGGATTGTAAAGCAAAGTAACCCACTGTTAATAATTCATCCTTAAGCTGCTGAGAAAGCTGCCGACAGCCTGTTCTCATTCTCCAAGTCCTACAACTTTCTATTTCTTTATTTATACACTCCTATTTCTGGAATCTTCATTTCTATATTCTTATTCTTGGACTCTTCATAGTAAGGGGGTATATTTTTTGCAATAACCTTTTTTCTGCCCTCAGAACTTGTGATTCAGAAAAAGACCTCTAGAGTCTACAAGAGAAGGCCTGTGTCACACCAATACAGATTTCTCTGTAGCTTCTTACTTATGGGATCTGGCAATGTATCAAATTGTGGCAAATTCGTAAGGACACAGAAGCAGTGGAAACAGCTTTCTCTGCTTTATAAATGGTTCTTTCCCACTCATCTTAAAGGCTGCAAACTTTTCATGATTCCTAATCCAATCAGGAAATCATTTTTTTCTGGTATTTTTCCTCTCAAACTCTTCCTTCTCAGTCACATTCGGTAGTACTTACCTGCACTTCCCACTTCCTACCTGTTTTTGGTGGGCTCCCACTCCAACTTCAGAAACATTGCTGAGTTCACAGATGACACTGGGGAGCATTTCCTGAATTCATGACTTATAAATGTTACACCATCTCATTTTGTTGACCTTTCCTTCTAGCCTTATATTCCTTTGTAGAAAATATAATGGCAATAATGATCAACAAAATTATAAATGGATACAATTATAAATTATGGCATATAGTAATAAAATATTACTATCATTTTCATTCTTGCTGCTGGAAGTTGCTAGCTGTCTTTTTATTTTAAGGTCAATTTCCCCATCTTTTAATAAATGTTTTGTTTATTTTCTCTCATACAATAAAAACATCCTGCCCTTAGCTTCCCCTCTGTTCACTCCTCCCAGTTCACTCCCCACCTCTCGTGTCCCCCAGACCCACTCTCCTCCCTTCTCCCTCAGGGAAGAGCAGGTCTTCCATCTTTTCAATTCTCTTTGTTGTCTACCATAGGAATTTTCCAGTTAACTTAGCTTGGAAAATTCTGAGCCATTTTTGCTTTCTTTCTCTTTCTCCTTGTGAGTAGTCAGCTAACAAATACTTTCTGTCTTCCCATGGAGTGTCTTCTTCCTCCTTGTGACCCCTCTAATCTTCATTATTGCTTGCCTTTCTGGAGGCTTCTAGTTTTCTTCTTCCTTCTGCAGAGGAACCTCTGGAGCAATTTAGGTATTGTTAACCTAACACACAGAGCACGCAGCAGGATTCTCCACAGATTAAGTTCATCTGCGACTGGCACAGCCTTGCAATGACAACATGCACACCACAGTAAACTCTCTCTCCCTGTGTGTGTATTCAATAAGAATATGCACACCACGGAGGTGCTTTTAAAGGTAAAACTGGGGAAATTAATATAAGAACTTTATACAAGAATGTTTGTGTAAGCCTACTGCTTATGGAGGTACCATGAGATGCTGACTGGATGTCTACATTCACTGTATCTGGTTTGCTATAGTTCCCTGTTATAAATATTCATGCATGTGCGTTGGGATTGACAAACATTTGGTAAGTGTAGAGTATGAAGGAAGTTCTTTTTATTATAGAAAGTCTGGCAAAGTATTCCTCTCATATGGGTGGGTTTTCTACTTTAACTATTTCTGGACTCTAGTTTGTTTATATAGATTTGGCAAGAATGATTTTATCTTGATATCAGCAACTTTCACATTTCTTTGTTCGAAACAACCATCTTTTACAGGTGGATAAATTTCTGAGCCTCGTGGTATATCAAATAACACTTCTTGTTGCTCCCTTCTAATTGCTATACTTCAACTAAAATGTGTCATGACCATTCTTTATCTTTTAAGAGTCCTCAGGACATTTTACTTTTCTTTCTTTCAGTATATCTTATTTTCACTGCTTCTCATATCTGGCTGGTGGATGTCTGACTTCTGGCCCTGGGCATCTCCCTCATTTGTAGTGAAAGGGGAGTGGGCCTGCTTTCATCCTGCCTGGCTCCCACATGGCTAGCTTTACACCTGAAATAACAACACACAAATTGTATTCATTTAAGCACTGCCTGGCCCATTATATCTANCTCCACCCATCTAAGGGCTGGCCTATCAAAAGGCCAAGGCAGTTTCTTCATTAATCAATGAAAGTAACACATAGACAGATGACCCTCCTACATCACTCATTCTTCTCTTATTAATCTTCTTAAGCCTGGATTTCTCCTCATATTTATTCTCTCTGTCTGCCAGCTCCACCTATCCTTTCTCTGACTAGCTATTGGCCATTTGGCTTTATATTAGACCAGTCAAGTCCCTTAGGCTAACAAGATGAAACAAATACAACACATCTTTACATAATTAATTAAGTGAGGCATAAACAAAAGTAACACATCTTTGCCTCGCTAAAATAATATTTCAAAGCATTCTACTTTTCTGATTTATTTTTGCAATTAAAGAAAAAACAAAACAATGAAACAAAAATAGAAAATAAGAACTCTGCAGCCATGAATGAAGCCCTTGACATAGGGAAGTCATTGTGTACATATACAAACAATTCAGTTGCATCTCCCTGCATGCCCATGTAATTGAAGCTTAAATATAAACCATTATGCTAAGATGATAAGTGGCATAATTAAGTTATGTTCGAAGAGTTTTGGACTGTAGAACATTAATAACCAATACTAGGAGTGTCAGAAAGAGTCCTACCGAGAATATGACCCTTCAGCTGAACTCCAGAACCAAAGTGAAAGAAATGTCATTCCAAACAGAGGAATAGAAAACATCTATGAGAGACCATGGCACGATGTGGATATTGGTAGATACCAAAAGTAGATCAAAATTGAGATGAGAAAAAAGATGGGTGTTTAGATGACAGAAGCACTTGTGTTCTCTCCTCCTTTGTGAGATGATGGGAAAATTTTCAGAATATTTACAAATTATATAACAGAATCTTATTTGTAGTTTTATTCATTTCACCCTCACAGTGTGTGTGCGCATGTGTGTGTGTGTGTGTATGTGTGTGGTGTGTATCTATTCAACAGAGTTTCATACAGCTTAGGTTGGCCAAAACTTAGATAGTCAGAGATGACTTTGAGCTTCTGTTCTTCTTGCCACTCCCACCTAAGTGCTGGATTTACTGGCATCCACCATCATGCCTGGCTTATATGGTCCTGGGGATTGAACTGAAGGCTTTGTGTAAGCACTGTCAACTGAGCTATACCACAACCTTCATTTATAATTTAGAATATGCTTCTCTGACTCTTGTTCTTGGGACATCAATAGGATTCCATGGCAGAGACTGTGAGAAAACAGAAAGGAGAGACAATTTGAATTCATAGGACTTGGTGACTCACTGGATTCTAGGGATAATGGACATGAAGGGCTTGAAACAAGTATCTTGGCAATTATTGTATAAGAGACTGTTGAGATTACAGGAGAACATGAGCTCACCCTGGAGAGGGAAAGCTGAGGACAGAATTTTAATCCTAAAGAAGAGACATCTTTTTTTTTCTATTGCAATTAAAGCCCCCAATTCCAACACACCCAGATTTGCCCAATTATTAGGCAGATCTGAAAACAGAGCTGTTCACTCAGCAACTTAGCTTGAGCTACCACAGCCTATTTATCTGTGGTGGGGCTCAGAGTTAGGAATTACCAAAGGAAAAGCACAGTAAGGCATGGGACAGGAAAGTGCAAAGTTAGGTGGAACAGGGAAGGGAATTAAAATACAGAGCACCTCTTCAGGTACCAGGCACCAACTAGTCTAGGCACTTCTTATGATGATTTAAGGATTATGGCTGAGGAAGACAGGTGGAAGAAGTAAATTTTCTTTTTTCAGACATACAAAAATATTAACGAGTAAATCTTTCTAAAAGCACTCCAAATTTATCCATTATATTTCAAACAGGCCTATGTAACTGTCAAACCACAAACAAATAGACAGATTTAGTAAATAAATTCCTTTTTGACCCCAGAATTGTATAAAGGCTTTTCAAAAAATGTTTCCTGAAAATAAGATGTTCTAGATAACTGTTAGTAATTATACTGATAAGAAATTATTTTGCTAGGTTATTTTAGCACATCTGGGAAATTTATTTGGCTCCCCTTTCCTTTTTATGGGCTATAAATGGCAGTATGTAAGTGACTCTGAGATATGTGTTGTGTCTACTTTTCATAAACTTTCTTCACTAACATCGCTAGAATATTTTGAGAACTAAAAAAACAACAGAAAATTTTGTTTGGCAGCTTTCAGCAAGTAAGCTTTTAATAATCATCTTGGTCTACATTGAAAAGCTTCTTCTCGGCTTGTGTTACTGTGAGCAAGCACATGACGGTAATGAGCTCACAGTGGTACTGTCATCATTCTAGCTCTGACACCAGCTATTTCAAAACACAACTTCATAAGGAATTGATTCACTGTGTATTAAATTTTAATTCTGAGTCTAGCCTTTAATGTGGTAGTTTATTTCATGTTTGTCTCTTGGTTGTAACTACGTGATTAGATTATTATGGATTTTCTCATGAGTACTGTATTTATAATTTTTATTAAGATGCTATACCATGAAAGATCTTATTATGTCTTCTGATGTGTTAAGTCATGAGCAGAGCTTTTGGGCCCATATATTTTATACCCAGGGATTGTAATATATACAAACTGATGCATATATTTAAAAGATTTGATTTTGTTCCTGAATTAACATTAAAAAAACTTGGCTTTCAGAATTTTCTACCTGAATAAATGACTTTTTACTTGATAATCAGTAAGACTTTTAAAATAAATATTTCATATAGAATTTTGATTATTTATATTTTGATAAGTTGCTTTTGGGAATAAATATTTTACAGTAAAAAAAAACCCCACAAGCTGACATTAACGGGTACTGAGCTATTTAATTGCACAGCCAAGGACCTAAGGATTTTTTTTTTCTGGTGAGATATTTCATGCACTTCCCTTGTTCTCTTCACTGTTGGGCTTACTGTGATCTAAATAAGGAAGACTTTTGTGCTTTTACACTTTAATATAATTAGTTAATGATTTTTTAGTCAGGAGTTCCCCTGAGAGAGAAAATTTATTGATACTATAAATCAATTTCTAGATATAACTTTATGCTCTTTAGTTTATTGTGGGTGGATACAGAGGTCATTTAGAGTATGGGTAAATGCTAATGCTGCCAAAAAAGAAAAAAAAAACTTTACTGGCTTATGTCTAGTTTGAACAAAATATCAAAAATATTGTAATAAAGAGTTGTGATTGTTAATTTTGTTTGCCAGCTTGACTGGACCGAGAATGGCCTTGTTAGTGAGGCAAACTTTTGAGTGTGTCCTCATGGATTTTTTCCCACTGATAACCTAGAATATGAAGATTTGAACTTTCAGTGTATCCATACCTTGATTGGATGGGTAATATATCATTTCTGGCAGGTGGTGAAAGTAGTTGGTGGGTCCTTTGGAAGAAGAAAGTCACTGGAGGTATTTATGGACCATTGTGTTTTGTCCTGGCATTTTCATGTGTTTCCTGCCTTTCTTTCTGGACTGTCATGTTGTGAACTCCACTGTTCTTCCCCCTCCCCACCCTACCATCATGGAAGGACACCTCTGTGACTAAAAACCAAATTCAACCTTTCTTCCTTTAAGTCTCCCTGTCTGGCATTTGGTCACAGTGATGAGAAAAATTACCAGTATAGGCATCAGTTGGGTGAAGTTCTGTAGAGGAACAAGAACAGTCTAATAGTTTCTAAACACAGGTAATGAATACACTAAATTTTTATATAACTATGTGATGATATGGAGGTGGCCAAAACTAACACTCACATGGTTCTCTAACTCAAGAAACAGAGCTGGAAATATTTTATTGGACAGATAATGAGCTACTGTAATTTTCCATTTGGTGTTGACATTTAGTTTCTTGACCATATAGCTAACTCTTTTTTATAAATTTTTATTGATATTTATTGAGCTCCAAATTTTTCTCTGCTCCCCTCCCTGCCTCTCCCCTCCTCCTTCAATCCTCCCCCAAGGTCCCCATGCTCCC
>LOEQ01009319.1:3730-23730 GCA_001685075.1 Bramus lutescens
TAATATAGTTTCTGTGTGATTATTTTGGGGCTAAGCAGCCAGGAACAAACTAGTGGCTCACCAATCCATTCAGGAAAATAATGTGAGGTAGAATAACAATACATGGAAAACTGAGAAGCAAAAGCATGAGGTAACATGTATGTGAACATGTGTGCACCAAAACAATAGCTATCATCACAAAAGCAAAAGCAACAGGATAGTATGGCCATGTTCATGCTGACTTAAAACCAATGTATAGAATTTTGGTGGAGGGTTAGCAAGGGGTATGAGGTCATGGCCGTATTCTCCCAAAGGTCTTCTGTGTGTGCCTCCTTCATGATCACACAACTAGCGACTACCACTCTGGGTCTCACTGAGCTGCCCAGGTTTGCCTGAACTTACGATCCTTCTGCCTCAACTTTCTGAGTGGGTGAGATTATCTCAGATTTTTATCACCGGGCTTGGATTAACTCAGCAGCTCTACCTATTACATCATTTAATTGTCCCAAGAACCCAAAGACAGTTTTTGGTCTGAATACCTTACTCAAAGTTGCATGACAAGTGCACTTCAGAGCCAGGATTTGAACCCTAGAGGGTCTCACTAAAGGCCTCTAGACTACTGCTTTGTAGTCTCTTACTTCTTATTGCTGATTTGGGGTTTGGAATACATGAATCTCTTGCAGAACTGTGAGGGCGGTGAAGCCCTCAGAGAACTGAAAGACCATCACACATCTATTGAGGTATGTGATAGTGTGCATCATTTTAAGACTCAACAACTCATTAATTCTGTAACTTGAGAACAACCTGCTCCAAGTGCCGCCTGACAATTATTCCTTCCACTTGTGATCACTGGACAATGAAGAGACCATGTTCTGGTCAGGTCCCCAGTTTTGGTCCTGTGCACTCTCCCCTAAGAACGAATTGTTTATTGTTTTTCGCGATCTGCGGGCTGCTCAGTCAACCCGGTCACTCTGGGATTCTGAGTGCCAAGGACGCTGGGGGCAGGAGTCACGTTTGCACAGCTAGAGTGGTAAGCAGATGCTGAGCAGATGTGACACAGCTGAGCCAGGGAAAGCAGGTCAAGGTTGTGAGGAGAAAGTGTGGAACTCGGCCGTCCCTGGAAGCAACGAAGTATCCCCATGTACCATTCCCGTTCCTCTCATCTCTTTTCAGACACCTTCTTGTCTTCTTTTGATTCCTGTTTACTACCGTTTAGAGATTGAAGCAGGAGAGACACATTGAAATAGCTGGACCTCACTAATTGAAGGGCATCTATGATCGGTACTTTCGTTTTTCTAACAGTAGACTTATTATTTAATCTTCTGAAGGATCTCATGCTTTTAAGGACAGATTGCAAGACTAACAATGACCATTTGCCATTTATCCCTTTGATTCTGCCTATTTACTTTTAAGACATGGCTTTGCATCTGAAATATGCCAAGCATTTTGTGCTAATGCATCAGATATGTTTGGCACATTAGCATACATACCATGTAACCAGGGCATCTGGGTTTCTGGTTTCTATTTTTCAATGAATTGAGTTTATTGGTAGCTAAATTCGATTTTTCATCCAGAAGAACCTGTTTACCCTGAGGTCTTTTTTTTATAGCTGTTTCTATATAATTTCAAACTGAATATGATTTAATTAGGTGAGACTGTCATGTAAGATAAAACAACTTTAAAAGACGAAGGCATTTTATGATTACCATCTACAGACCAAGAACGCATAATATCTACCAGGAGATCATGGAGGTATCTTGTAGAGTGCCAGCTGCTGGATGCTGCCATGTTTCTGTCTAGGGATTTCTCTGATTGCTTCAAGTATTGAAGCAATGCCCAGAAATCACATATTTTTCTTTCCTGGACTTCTGCTCAGGGCCACTGCACCCCTTGGCTGGTTTTCATTCTCAGCCTAGAAGTCTTCAGGCTTATCAATGGTTTGGAGATGTCTGTCACTTTCATATTTCTAAACCATTTCTCATTTATACTACCTTCAGAATATGTCATGTGGAATGTATAAAGACCACTGGGCTAAAAGTCTTAGTTTATATCGATCTCTGTCCCTGGCCAGATATGTAATTTGTGACAATTGCTCATTTTCTTGAGGTTCAGTTCATTTTCTGTCTGAATAAGAGGCAGGAATGGGATGGAACCCTAGGAGGCACCTAGGAAAAAATAAAAATATAAGTGGTTCTTGTATTATTGCAACGGTCTCACTGAACCAACCAAGTTTCAACCATCAATCAATTTAGAACACTTAAATCTTTGGGGAAATGGGTGTTTCACTGTAATGTTTCACAAGACGATTGCAGATCAAAGCAATAGCTACACACTGACATGAAATCTTTGTGAGGTACTGTGTCTTCTGGGTTCATCGTTTCCTTTAACCTTAACCCCAGCCCTATATTTTGTGTGTGCATGTGTTCTTGGGGGCGTGGACCCTTGTCAAGGCACTGGCATGTACCTGGAGGTCAGAGGACAGTTCCCGGTGTCATTCCTAATACTCCCAAGTCTTGGAGAAAGGGTTTTTCTTTTGTTTGTCACAGGGCACACAGGATAACTAGACCTCAAACTTCTAAGGATTCTCCTCTCTCACTGAAGGACTCCTAGAACTGCCAGAAAGAAACTAGCTCACCTAGGTTTGACTTGGGTTCTGTGGATTCAAACTTACATTTGCCCTGTAAGGGCTTTATCACTGCACTATTTCCCTTGCTCCTCACATAGCTTTCTTTTTACTTTCTGTGAAACTCTCTTTCAGAGTAACTGTGGTAGGGTCACCCAGACTTTCTCATGTTTTTTTCCCCATGTCTCCTTCCTGATTCCAGTTCTCAGGAATAGTAATTAAATGTGCAAGCAACCTAGAAAAGTGTGGCTGGGTGTTTTGTTTTTCTTTCCTGGTTTTACCACCAACTCGGCATCCCTGCTTGCTCCTTACTTTGCTGGGACACCTCTTTCCATACTCTCTTAATGCTCTTTGCCCTCACTTTGCTTATGTGTAAAGTTGTGTATCATTAGTCTAACTGTGTCCAACACTTCTCTGGGTTCTTGGCATTTGGGTTACAAGTGTCATGGGAACAGACTCTGCTGAGATATCTAATGTACTAGTTCTAGTCTCAACCAGATATAGCAGGAGGCTGGCTTTTCCCAGGATATTTTAGTGCCTTGAATTCCGTCTGGTCTTGACTGGAATTGAGCTGTGCAATACCCACCCCCCAACCCCTAGTTGAATGTAGTTTAGAAAAAAAAATAAAACAAAAAAGGGTAAGTTCAAGAGTTCAATGTTAAATGCATCGCAAGGTGAGTCCGGAGGGGAGAGTGTTGGGGAGTTGGGCATGAGAACCAGTAGGATGAGGAGAGCGTATTTCCACCCCCCAATTATCACCTGTGAGAGAGGCATGTGTCAAATGGCCTGGATGGATCAGCTGAATGTCGGCTGCATCATTTCTCAGTTATGTGGAGAGGCAGGGCAAGCTCAGCTGCAGTGCTGCTCTACTAATGTGGTAGCTCTGCAATTTGGAGTTAATTGTTAATCAAGCCAGACATTATCTGCAGTGCAATTCCGAGAGGTGCAACAACAACAACAATGAAAATATAGACTACCTTATTACTCTTGTCAGCTACATGCTTTATACATTCTTGGAACCCAGCCACGAGGAGGGCAGAGACAGGGCTCTCCGAAGACACAAAAGAGTGCCTCTAGTTTTGGTTTCTATTCTTAGATCATTTTATCTATGAACCAAAAGCAGCTGGAAACCCTCTGCCATCCACTGGAAATTGCAAAGGCTGGCTTCCTGCAGTACCCTCTCTGTGACACTCATTTTGCTATTAAGAGAAGCCACTTAACAAACCAATTGTCAACAGGGGGAGATGAAAACACAATAGTTAATCAGGTTTTACAAGGTCACACATCTAATTCAAATTGTAAAAGGACCCCATTAGTGCCTCTCTCCCTTGTTCTCCATGGAGCCTTTCTCCAAATTGAGGGCTCACTATTTTGGATCCCCCCCCACACAAGATAGCAGCCAGTTAGTAAAGGCTGAAAGTACTGCTTTTCCTTCTGAGGGCCCCCCTTTGGAGTCTATTAACACCCTTTTTTAATAGTGAGCAAAGCAAGTAGCCACCTCCCGACATGTGTTGGCACTTTCTAAAAGGTCATTAATGCTCCATATTTCAGAGCATAACAAACCCAGGAAAGCCCAGGAGGAGCTCAGTGGGGGAAATAGACACAGGGAGTAATTGGCAGAGCTTCTTGCTTCGCCTCCATGCTGCATGCTAATGCAAGGGCATTTTCCTCCTTGATTTTGCACAGATTTTCAGGGTTCTAATAATTTCCAAGTAATATCTAGAAATTAAGCTTTAAAAATGGTTTGATGACATGTTTGTGCCATAGGAGAGCAAGATCACATGGTTCCAATTCTCCATCTTTCCCCAGTCATCAAAATAGATTATATGCATATATAAATACATGTATGTATATACACACACACACATGCACACATTTCCTTCCCTTTGGGATTTCTATCTACAGAGACAATCATATTTTCTGTAAATGTTTTTCTTTCTTATTTCTCTTCAGAATTGAAATAAGTTGCTTGAGAAGTTTATGCACGCATATACTGCTTTGATTGATTCATTCTCCCATTCCCTGCCTTCTAGTTCCTCCTCTATCCCCCACCACTACGGCTTGCTTTTCACTACCAACTTCATGTACACTTAAAAAGACTCACTGAGTCCACTTAGACTGTGCCTGGATGTGGAAGGGTGCAGGACCATCTTACTGGAGCATGGGCAGCCTCTCAGGGGCTGCAACTCTAAGAAAACTGACTCCCCCTACCCCGGCCCCAGCATTCATCAATTGCCAATGGCTCCTCGGTGACGGACGTGACTTCATTAACCCTCCTCCACCTGAGCTGAGATCTTGGTGGCTTTGTCCTGTCCAGCTCCCATGCAGGTCCTGTGCTTGCAGTCACAGCTGCTATGAATTCATGTGTGGAACTGTGATGTCATGTCTGGCAAATTCTGTTCTGCTATAGACATCAATGCTTTCTGGCTCTTATAATACATTTTACCGTTCCTGAGCCTTAAGAGGAAGGCTATGATACAGATTTCCCAGTCAAAGATCAGCACTCCATAGTCTCTTATTCACTGCATGTTGGCCAATTGCGTATCTCTGTATTAATATTCATCAATTGCAAAACAAAAAACCAAATATCTCTTGTGAAATATTCATTGAACTATACAAAGATGTGTTACATTTGATTAATTATGTAAAGATGTGTTTCTGTTTTACCTTGACTGCCTGAGGAACCTGATTGGTCTAATAAAAACTGAATGGCTAATAATAGCAAGGGGGAGAGATACTGAAGGAAGTTCCTGGCAAGGAAGAGGAGGAATTTTGGCTAGAAAGAAGAACGAGAGAGATGAGAGGGAGACACCAGCGGGCAACCAGTCAGACATGGAGGTAAGAGGAAAGGAGGACATATGAAATGAGAGAAAGATGAAAAGTCCTGAGGCAAAATATAGATGAAAAGAAACAGGTTAAATTAAATCAAAAGAGCTAGTGGGACAAGCCTAAGCTAAGGCTGAGCATTCATAATAATAAGTTTCCATATCTTTATTTTGGATCTGTTTGGGAGCCCAAAGATAAAGTAAGTCCATACCTCTGGTGAAGGTTGAGAGGTTTACTAATCAATGAGATAAAGATAAGAACTTTAGGGTAGTTTCAAACTATCCATTTAAGAGAATAACAGTAGTAGGCTATTTCCCAAGGCACACACATTCTTTAAAACCTTTTGATGTTCTGCTCTAATTCTTTCATTGTAGGCCACATTGAATTTAGAATATAACAGAAAAATCAGGGGATTCACTTTATTTTATGTTTTCAAACTCAGAGGCTTTGTGTGTGCATGTGAATATGTATGTATACCCATGTATATACAGGCAAGTGTATTTATGTGTGTGTGGATGCCAAAGGTCAGCATAAGGGGTATTGCTCTGTTGTGTTCCATTAAATTTTTGAGACAGGATCTCACAGAGGCTGGGGTTTGCTAAATCAGATTAGTTAGGTAGCCATTGAGCCCCAGGAATCTCTTGTCTCTGCCTCCCTATCACCAGATTTATAGGCTTGCAGCACTGCTCTGGGCACTTTTATGTGGGTGCTGGGATTGAACCCCCATTGAAGGTTCTCATGCTTTCACAGTAAGACTTTTACACACTAAGCCATCTCCTCAGCTCTTCCCCTTAAAAAAAATAAGTGATCAAATATTTGTTCTAACAGAGCTATGGATGTGCTAAAACTTCCATTGGGAAATCCATTGATTGTATTTTCTTAAATTATTTATCAGAGTTCATCATAAGAACAAAAGTGAAAACTTTATTATTTTATACTTAAATTTCACTCGTGTGAATCTATACAGATGGCAAGATAAATGATTTTTTGTATTTAAAATATAAATGCCCATATTTCATTAAAACATAAGTTTGTATTGATGGTACAAATAGTGGGTTTCATTATGATAGCATGTATTTCTATTACACACATTCATCATACTCAATCACCACTCCCATCTCTTGTTCCCTTTCCCCTCCCACTTGCCCCTTCCTTTTCTCTAGCAGTCTCTTCTTATTTGGATGACTTGTTTCTGGGGCTAGGGAAATGTCTCCATGGGTAGAGGTGCTTGCTGTTAAGTCTGAGGATCTGAATTTGAATTGTAACCTCTAGGCTGAAGAAGAGAAGTGACTCCTGCAAATTGTTCTTTGACTTCCATGTGCTGTGGAGTACATGACCATGGAAAGGTACAATACACACACACACACACACACACACACACACACACAAATGTAAAACTGTGTCTAAACCTAGATTCTAGGTATGAGTTAAATATGTAATTGTTTTTGTGAGACTAGCTTGATTCCCTAACATGGTGATCAGCATTTCCTTTGATCTTAGAAACGACAGGGTTTATATTTATTTACTTGTTTTTGAGTTAGTATTCAAAATGATGGGTTTCATTTTGGCAAAAGATATATTTCATTATTCCCAAAAGGCCATATCTTTCTTGTTCACATTTTGATTTCTCCATACCTGCTACACCAGCTAAATTATGTTCCTTGTGCCTTCTATATTCTCATAATATGCCTTTTTGCTCCATTCCAAGATTTGAATAAGGATTGTCCTATATGGTTCTTACCATTTATGACTATCGACAATTATAGGAATACCCGCATCTACCTGCTAGAGTATGGTCTTGTCAGAGAACTAGAGAGGCAAGTAAGAGGCTATATGAGCTGTACTGAAGGAAGAGTAATGTAATAACTATCATATGATATTTCATTGAAAAGTTGTACTTGTGGCTATTTGTGTGTGTGTGTGCTGCATTCATATGTGTAAGCCATGGTGTGTCCTTGCTTCAATATATGTGTTAAAGTCAGAGGACAATCTCAGCTGTCAGACCTTATCTCCCATCTTTGCTGTTCATGTTGCACCAGGCTAATGGAAGTGTGAGCTTCAGACCTTTCCCATCTTTCTATAGGAGCATTGTGATGACAGGCGTGTGATCCCACACAGGCCAATGAGAGCCTTTTGAGGATTTGAATCCAGGCCTTCGTGCCTACCTGGCAAACTCTCCACTCAGGGAGCTACCTTCTCAACCCCAGGCAACATTTGCTGAGATAAGTTGGCTAAATGGTCAGGGTTTTGTTGTTGCTTGTGCTTTTACAGCATTGGAGACAGAACCCAGAGCTTTGTGCACAGTAGGTGTGTGCCCTAAGCAAGGGAGGGAGCTTCAGCCCTAGGGCTTTTCTCTTTCTACAGTCAACTTAGTTTTTGTCTTAGTTTGGGTCTTTTGTTGCTGTGAAAAGACACCATGACCATGGCAACTCTTATAAAGAAAACATTTAATCAGGGTGGCTTGCTTACAGTTTCAGAGATTCAGTCCACTATCATCATGACAGGAAACATGGTCGTTTGCAGGTAGACATGATTCTGGAGCTGCGAGTGCTGCATCTTGCCAGGCAACAGGAAGTCATCTGACACACCGGATGTATCCTGAGCATAGGAAACCACAAAGTCAGCCCCCACAGTGACACACTTCCTCCAACAAAGTCATACCCACTCCAACATGCCACATCTCGTAATAGTGTCACTCCCTATGAGATTATGGGGAGCAAAGACATTCAAACTACCATAGTTTCAAGGTAAAAATCATATATTCTACAACATAATTAAATGTGACTTTGTGACATAGTATTTTGGGTTCTAGGGAAACAAGAGTGAATGAAACAGCCCAAACCAACTTTTCTCATTATACCTTCATGTATGTGAGGAGTACAGGCTGTGTTTGTAAGCGAGACAGAGAGACAGAAACAAAGAAGGAGGCATATGTGGAGGGCAGTAATTTTGTAGTTAATTTAAAAATATTTAATCATATTTTATGAACCATTGGAGTTGAATGTGAAATAAGGAACAAGGTAGGCCTTGTTACATTAATTAAATGTAAATGCAAAGTGCTGGTCAACTTTCCTAGCATTGCTTATTGAATAAACCTTTGCTCTTTGTCTCTCACAAATGCCTATTTTAAGCAATTCATGATATGCTTGTATTTATTTTTAAGTTTCTATTTTTCATGCTGCCTTCATTTTATTCCTGTGTCATCAGCAGACCGAGTTAGTGATTGCACGTTTTGATCTGTGGGTGCAGCTCAGCGGTAGAGCTGAGTGTGGGTATATGACACACCCCTGCCTTAAGCTACTTATCATGACATACATGTTTTGTAGCTGAGGTGTCTACATGGCCTTGGTATGAAGGAAAGCATGTATAGCTTCTTTGATCAGTGTCTATAAGCATGTATCAGTATCCCTCTTGAGTTCAAGAGGAAGGGTTTTTACTGATTTATTTATTTGGTCTACCTGAGACATTGTCATGGACAGGATGAGGGACTACAGTTCCAGACACATGAGCAGTCAGAGCTTCTGGGAAGACGAAGCACAACATGCAAAGCTAGACTCAGCAGTGAGTGAAAGATGAGACAAATGGCCTGGGTTTGCATGGCTTCTATCTGAATGTCCCTTGGCTCAGCTATACTGAGAGCACAAAGACAGCCTCATGATAAGCGCTATGTTTATATAAATATAGGTTTTCATCTACTTAAGGGTAGATGTAAGTTGAGGTTGGTGAGCCGAAAAACATCTCTGTACAAAACAAGAGAGTGCCAGTTAGCTCACATTACAACAGTTACCTCGTGTGGGGCAGGGCACCAAATACCAGGTATCCAAGGGATATAGGTGATTGTGTGGGTTAGCTCCTATGCGGCACACTTTTAAAAGACTTCCACATAGACTATGTAGTATGTATGTACAAACTTTATGGCTATCATTGGTCCTTCTGCAGTTGAGAGGTCTGTATCCCAAGGGAACACCTGCAGTTTGACATACAAGGGTCAGAGGGGGGCCTGCAGTAGACTGACCCAGGTTTTGGTCAGTGAGGACCAAAACCTGAGAAAGTCCAAAATGAACCAAATTAGAATTTGGGGTTAAGGGAACTGGTAGTTTGAATGTGATTAGCCCCACAAACTCATAGGAAGTGGCACTACAAGGACATGTGGCCTTGTTGGAATAGGTGTAGCCTTGTTGGAACAAGTGTGTCACTGTTGGGGGCAGGATTTGAGGCCTTGTTTGCTCAAACTTTGTTCAGGGTGACCTTCAAATGGTTTCCTGCTGTCTACAAGAAGTAGGACTCTCTACTACTTCTCCAACACTAAGTCTGCCTGCATCCGACGTATCCTGCCATGATGGTAGCGGAATGAACCTCTGAAACTGCAAGCGAGCCACACCAATTAAGTGTTTTCCTTTGTAAGAGTTGCTGTGGTCATGGTGTCTCTTCACAGCAATAGAAACCCTAAGTAAAACAGGAACCTTGCGAACTGTAGGAAACCCAGAGTCTATGTGAGTTGCTTGCGGGGAGGGGGCGGGCATGGAGAATATTGAGAGGTGGTTGAAGCCTGGCTGTGTGAACCCCAGTGTGTTCTTGTGGTCCTCAGATCTTTTGTACTACCTATAGACCAATATGGCTCTTTCAATTTAGAATCTTAGCCTCATGAATTTCATGTCGGAGGCCTGTTTGGTTTTACTATTTATTTATTGGAAGTCAGATACAAATCCCTTCCTTGTTAGTGGAAGAGTGTACTGCTATGTTACATCCCCACCTCCTCCGCCACTTGCGGTCTGGCCACGAAAGAGTAAGCAGCCAACTGGCCAGGGAGGTGTGCCTTGGTGTGCTCTTACTGAACCTTGTCCTTGGCACACAGAGTGAACTGAAGAGGCATTAAATGGACCGATGATCTGAGCTCTCCTGATAAGCCACCAGGAAATAATTCTTGGCCACAACGTTTAAAGGAAAAGAGAGGAAAAGATGACTTTTCAAGAGATCTTCCATAAAGAGAAAATATTCAGAAAAATGTAATTACATGGGGAGGGGATGATTTATTTGCCAACTCGTTTTTCTCTCACCCTTATCATAGCAAGATAGATGGATGAGAAGCCTTTATAAGAAATGTCTTTAAACCGGGTGGTGGTGGTGCACGCCTCTAATCCCAGCACTAGGGAGGCAGAGACAGGTGGATCTCTGTGAGTTGGAGGCCAGCCTGGTCTACAAGAGCTAGTTCCAGGATAGGCACCAAAGGTACAGAGAAACCCTGTCTCAAAATACAAAGAAAAAAAAAAGAAATGTCTTTAAAGTGGAAATTCTAAGTCCACAGAGAAGTCAGCATTTGAAAGGACCTGTGGCTCAGGACCATCATAGGCATTGATGAGGTGTGATCTCTGAGACAAGCAGCTGCAGAGGAGAGTGGTCAGGAGCAAGGTGGGAAGGCAGAGATGGTCAGGCCAAGGGCAGCCTCATTTCACTCACCAGACCATCGAGAGGGCATCTCACAGCTATACACAGCATTCTGCCCTGCCGAGGCACCCCAAGCTCTGCTTAAGGGCCTGACTTCGTCTACACTTGGCCATTTTTTCCCTATGAATTTCTTAACTGTGTTAAACACAATGTAAATGCTGTTTTCATCGTGTACTGAGGAGGTAATCCAAACAAAAATGGTCACATTCTGCACACATGCAGTTCCCTCCCCCCAATCTTCGCTCCTGTTGCCTCTCTCCCGCTGTATCCCACATGTTTAAGTATCAGCTTGACAGTATCTACAGCCAGCCAGGGGACGGGCCTCTGGACATGCCTGTGAAGAATGGTCAATTACGGGGAGAAGACACAACCTCCACGTAGGCGGCTCATGTGCAGGGGTCCTAGACGGAATGAAAAGGAGAAAGTGAGCTAGCACAAGTGCTCGTCACTCTCTGCTTCCTAACTACAAATGACATGTGACCAGCTGTCTCAAGGCTGCCTCTGTGGCTTCCTTGCCACGACGGACTGTACCCTGAAACTGAGAGCTGAGTTGCTTTGGCTACAGTATTTTCATCCTGCAGCAAGACACGTGACTAAATCACCCGTTTCTCCTTTCCCTTATCATATCTTATATGTTCTGATACCCTCTTTCTCGAAGCCTCCTTTCCCCCCCGTATCCTGACTTCTCTTAACACTTACTCCCATGCAAATGTATGCATTTGGACGTTAGAACCCATGATCCACATATGAGAGACAGCATTCAGTATTTCTGAGCCTAGGACTGTTCACTTGATGCAATGTTTTTGTTTGTTTGTTTGTTTTAAATTGGGAAGGAAATAGGGGATAACTAATGCAATGGAAAAGGAAGTTGCTGGGTTAAACCTGTTAAAGCCACAGTAGGTAGAAGAACATTCAGGAGAGCTTACTGTTTTTTTTTTTTTTGAGAAAAAGACTAGGAGAGGACTTTACGTGCTAGAAACCTTGAATTATCTTTTGCGCGTTGAGTGCTGAAATCTCCCATTATATAGAAGACAGAGAGACTCTGAACTCTTGTATAACTGTCTAAGGCACCTACGCCACCCTCTAAAGAAGTGGTGGAATCAGGAATGAACCGAGTTAACGGGTGTGAACACACCACCCTACTGTTCTGCCTTTCCTCCCACCTCAAGTTCCTCATGCTCACATTAGCAGGTGCTGTCCTCTGAGCATGTGCTGACAAGCAGCGCCTTCATTTGTAGCTCAGAAAGTGGCTCTTCTTTTCTTTAAACTTTAGTTCCTGGGCAAGAAATGCAGCTTTCTGCTCCATGTTACTGTCTTTCAGCTTCCTGCCCATCCATTGAATGCGATTAGTTCCCTTCTTCTGCTGGAAAAAGTTGCTGCTGTAATTCAGAAGCTTTGTCTACACTGCTGTCAACCTCTGATTTATTTTTATTGGACTTTGAGTCGTTCCCAGAGATTGTTAATAGCTCCAGGCTCTTTCTTGGATTTCACACTTTGTTGGAGTGTATCTTCAATTACTTCCTTGAAAAAGGTATGCAGGAGGTAAACTTTCTGTGCACTTTTGTATAAACGATGTCTTTATTTTCTCACAACATTTGATTGATGCTCCGAAGAAATGTAGAATAAGTGTAAAATTTTTTCCTAAAACATTGAAAAGCTCCTTTTTGCGGGTCATCTAGACTATGAAATCTCTTTTATTTTTTCCTATGAAGTTTTCCCAATGCCATTCATCTCTAAGTCTCTCTCTCTCTCTGTCTGTCTTTCTGTCTCTCTCTCTCTTTCTCTCCCTCTCTCTCTGTTAAGCCAAACAATAATTTTTCTTCATGACTAGGTGTTTCATTTCTTTAAAGCTTTTTTTTGTCATTATTTAGTTTTATTAAGGAATTGAGGGGAAAGAAACCTACATATTTTACTTACCCTGAAACAAGAGCTATTGAGACAAATGAAACCAACAAATTAAAACTCTTTGGTAAATGCAAATACCTATAAAGGTAGAAGCATTCCACATTTGAGAGAATAATAATAAATTGGAGCAGTGCAGAAACAAATAAGCAAGGCTTCAGAAATATCTCTGAATATGGGCAATAGGTAGAAGTTTCTATAGAACTGAGAAGATGGTAGTGGTGGCTAACGTCTTATCCTAGTGATCTGAGAACACATGCATATGCTTTATTATTATTATTAATTACTACTATTTATTGTTTTGGGGGGACAGGGTTTCTTTGTATAACAGCTTTGGCCGTCTTGGAACTTACTTTGCAGGTCATGCTGGCCTCGAATTCACAGCGATCTACCTGCTTTTCCTTCAGAATGCTGGGATTAAAGGTGTGTGCTACTACTGCCCGGCTATGCATTTATATTATCATACATATATTAGTTACCCTTCTGTTGTTGTGATAGACACTGTGACCAAGACAACTTATAGAAGAGTTTATTTTGGCTTATGGTTTCAGAAAGACAAGAGTTTGTTATGATAGGGAGGCGTGGCAGCACATGACAGGCATTGTGGCCCGAGCAAGAAACGGAGAGGCCCTCTCTTCAAATGCAAGTTCAAAGCAAAGAGAACACACTGGAAGTGACTCAAGGTATTGGTCTCTTAAATTCTGCCTCTGAAAAAAGCACTTCCTCCACCAAGGCCACACCTTCTAAATCTCTACAAACAGTGTCCCCAGTTAAAGACGAAGTTTTCAGATATTAGAGCCCCTGGGCATCAGTTTTCATAGAAACCATTACAATCCATCCATGCATCCATATTTCTAAATTTGAACCTCAGTGTTTTCCTCTTCTGACTCATTCTTCTATTTCTAAATCTCAAAACAGTATGCTTAGATCTTTGGATAGCATAATTTGGAGAGTTGCCTCTTACGGACAACAATGTGGTGACCAGTCTTTCTAGATCATTTTACTATTAGAAACAGCAAAAATTTTTTTGCCCTAGAGGACTTAAATTTATTTTTTCTTATTTTTTTCTGTCTCCAAAATATACCAGGAAAAATAAAGACCTTCAAAAATTGATTTTGTTCTGCAGACATTGAAGCTGGTCATACAAGCATTTGAAACTAGAGTTCACTTAACTACAACCTACACAGAGTTCAGTTTCTTTCTTTGGTGAAGGGATATTTTGTCTGGGAGAACATACAGATGTGGGATCTGGGCTGTACACATTGAGATTCACACAAGTAAACCTAGGTCACTATGGGAAAAAAGACCGATTTCTCAGAAGAACTTACTAGTCATTTAGGGTTTTTTACTTTGTCCCACTATCTGAAAAGTTAATATTTTGATTAAGATAATTGCTATCTTATTTAAATTGCTTGAGATATCTAAAATTTCTTCCTCTGATCTACCTTTGATGTCCTAGGATTAAGGTTTAGATCTGGTGAAGGGGTAGTCATTGGGTAAAGGGACTTAGGCATGCATGGACACATTTGGGATGTATGAGACTCAAGCAGAGGGTGTAAGGTACCATGGAACTTTTTCCAGCCTGTGCACCACAGCAAAAGTAATTTTACTTTCAATTGCTGTAGAATGGTTCTGTCCCTGCAACAGGTTTCTGTATGCATCTAACTCTGTGGTGAGAGAGCAACCTACAAATTTTCCTCACAGTTTACCCCTTCATATCTGAGGGCCTATGGCCCCAAGTCCCAGGATATCTCAGTCTCTTAGGCCAATACAATCCAGCTATTTCCATGGGGAGATTTCTCTGCATAGCTTCCTCATAGCTGAAGCCATCCATATTCTACCCAGTGATTGACTCATTGATCTGTGCATTCCAATTTCCCTGTGAGAGAGATAATGGGAAAAGGAAATGCCTCAGGGCAAGGAGGACAGAGGTCCTTTTGGATCTCTTCTGGAAAATATGAGGCAATGTTTATCTTTTAGGTCAGTTTAAGGTAGACTCTATCTTAAGAGCACTTTTGTAGGTTTTTTCTTTTAATTAAAATTATAGATGAAGACTTTTGTATGTAATTAGATGGTTGTAAACAGAGCGTGTTTGGGGTTCAAAATACCTAACATAAACTCATAAAATAGGAAAAATTTGGAACCAGACCATTGTAATAGGTGATAAATGAAATGATTGAATTGTATGTTTTATCTGTGGGCTGATGTTATTTCCTATTAGATTAATAATTTGCATCCTACTCCTAGAAGATGAGGACATTCACATTTGAATTTTTGGAAAATAATTTGGAGTTTTTGTATATACTGAGATATGTTTAGATAATTAAGACTGAAACTGGTGTTTGCTGGATGTGTTTTGATATGGTCGATGTGCCTTAGCCTATTTCCTCATTTTATTCTTCATTATATGCAAAGTGAAAGTAAGACAACTTTAAATATTTTGCTATGTAATAGTTAAAGGAGCTGAACTTATAGTGAGTTGTGATTTGCCCCATCACTGAGCTTCTAAGTGGATAAACTGAACTCAAACCCAGATCTAGAATACTAAGCCAGCACCCTTCCTATCATCCCATGATGCTTCAGAAAATGAGACAGAAATGTAAATATGCAGAACCATCCTTCATTGGTCACTCGTTAGTCGCCAGGCCGGAATCTGCCCTTATTGAAGCCATGGGAAAACACACCATTTCTGGAAGTTATATATTATAATATGATTGCACAACACAAGACAACATAAGATTTTATTAAGGGTTTGTCAACCTTTGTAGTTCACTGATAGAGTCAACATTAGAGCATAAAGGCACTTTGTAGACTTCTAACTCAGCCTTTTCCTTAAAAAAAAAGTAAGCAAATTGATAGGTGGAGTGAAGCTGAGGAGACACGCCAAATTTACATAACTTGTGTGGTAACTTTTATTACATATCAAGGCCCCTAGGAGATGACACAGTTGAAATCTGATTTCGAGGTGGAGAAAGGGAAAGACAAATTCAATGTTCCGGGTGGTTCTAGCAGGAAGTGCTGTGGTAAATAGCATTTTGGGAAATGGTCACTCTCTTCGGGGCAGTGGCATGGGGTGGTGCTGCCTTTGATAGGTGTCCACCTCTCTGTGACAGGTAGGTAAATGCCTGCACAGCGAGGTGGACAGCTGCAGATTTCTCAACAGCCAATCTTGGCACCTAGAGAATGCGGTACAGGAAGTGCCTGTGAAGCGACTTGCTAGTGTTGCTCTTTCTTGAAATCTTCCCCTAGTCACTCTTATCTATGCTTCAGTTGGACGCCATGAAGCGATGAAAGACTCAACATCAAAGAGACAACACTCTACGGGCAAAGTTGAGACACAATTTATTGGCCAGAACTCCAAAGGAGCTGGCATCAATAAGAGCTTTAAAAAGCAAGGTGAAATGTAGAGTGTTACTCATTTCAAAGAACATAAAAAACCTGGCCTTGTGATTGCTGTCCTAGAGGTATTTGAGAGCTCGAGGAGGAAAGCTTCAAGTTCAGGCGCTTAGAGAGCTACAGCATGAGAGTTCAACTCCAACGTGAGCAATTTACTCCTCTGCCAGCCTTGCTTTCAATTCCCAGCACTACAAAAGAAAACAAAAACAAAAACAAAAACAAAAAATGGAAGAATGGAATTTGATAGCTTTGTGTTTATTAAAGTTTTGGACATTAAGAAATTTTAAGGACATAGAACTGTTTAGCCCAGTTTAACTGTTATAAAATACATTAAAACATCACATTCTACCACTAACACATTTTTACGATCTAGTTAAAAATATATTTTCTTAATTTCTTAAAATATGGGGGAAAACAGTATACAATATTGAATTGACACCCTATCAAATGTTGGGCATGTTTCCACCATCATCCTCACCGTCATTTGAACGTCCCTTCTGGTGTGCACATCTACTTACTCATTCAATCCATTTACATAGAGAATCTTCTGCTAGTGGAACACCTTACTAGCTCCCCCAACCGCCCAAGAATGATGAAGACAAAAATACTGACATCTGGTACAAGAGATAGAACATACACTAATGTAACAAATAGGAAGGATCTGTGGAACTAGACTAGGGGTTGTCCATCTTTTGGGTGAAAATGACCCCTGAGCTGAGTCTAGCACTTATATCAGGGAGGGGTACAGATGAGGATACTGGCAGTGTATACAAAACAGGGCATAAAGAGAAGCATGGCCCCTGGGAGAGAGCACAGAGATCAGCTTCATCGAGTTCTGATGAGAACTCACCAGACACCCACATAAACAGCTTCCACCCCACCCATCTGCATCTGATAGATGAAGCTCTGAGGAAAAAGACAAGTTTTGCGAATGTGATAACATTTTGGCTGGAGGGGGTCAGTTTGTAGTGCTAATTTAAATGTAGGACAGATATTTTTACCTCAAGGTTTGAAAAAAAAAAAGCAATTCTAGTCCCTAAGAAAAGGCCATGTTACCTTGCCTGCCTCAGCCTAGGAAATAACACCAGCAGCAAACTTGGCAGCATTTCTTACGAGTGCTGTGTGGTCATCTCTTCAGGCTAGAAGTGGAATGGTAATTGCATAATGATGCCTGAGAAAAAACAAAGACCCAAGGAGCAATTACAGTTTGGTAGGAGCAAGTATACAAGCAAACCCATCTTGAGTAATTGTTGAAAGGATGCCCTGAGGTCTTGGGGAGAAGTTTTCTGGCTACAGATTCAGGGAGAAAACCTTAATCAACTGAGTGCACCCCAAAAGAACTGATAACCTATCTGTGGTCATGCCTGTGTGTGCAACTGTGATTAGCTGGTCAAAGAAAAACATGGGTGATCAGGAAGAAAGCCTGATATTCTTGAGTGGATTAGCAGAACTGGTCTCTCACAGTTAGATGGAGTCATACGAGAGACAAGGAAAGACCTTTTCTTTTCTATGCTTATCTTGGAAAATTATCCCACCCTACTTTGACTTCAGCTTCCATTTAGCTAGAAAGATAGTCTACAAGGTTATGTTAAAGTCACCAGACTACACAGTTCCCAGGAAAGCATTGCCATTCTTTGGAATATTTGTACATATACATGTGTTTTATTTCTTTTTATCTTCACATAGTTAAGTTCCTCATAGAGGTGAACTGATTGGTGGATGCTTGCAGAGAGGAACAGCTCCTGGATTTTGCCTTTTACAGACTAATAATTCAGTGTAGTAGTCCTGAAATAGGTGTGTTATAGTGTAATATGCATTCAGGTGATGTTCAAGTAAGTGAGAGAAAGGTATATAAGGTATTTCATGGCTACTTTGAGCAGGAGGTTGAATCTGTACCCGTGAAATAACTAGAGGGCATTTGGGCACTGACTCTAAATGCAAATGGGATTCACAGTGTGGGCTGGGCAGTCAGGGCAAGTACACTAGGAAAGGAGGGACTTGGCGGAACCTTGGAAAAGTGCTATGATTTGAATGGGCAGGAAAAAAAGACAAGGGAAGGCCAGCTTGAGGAAAGGCGTATAATAATTAATAGAGAAAAAATTCATAGCTTTTCTCAGAAGCACTGAGAGTTTCAGCTGTCCTCAGCCAAATGTTAACCCAGATGGTGTATCCAAATTCCATAATTAGCAGTTCATCCAGTCACCACAGGTGCTTCAGTACAAGTCTCAGCTTCTTTATGTGTGGGGCCACAGCAGAAGAACAAAAAACCTGCAGGTGGGGAAAGGAGGAGAGCAAGAGGGGGTGGAATGCAAGGCAGCTTTCCAAAATGACTGTGTTTGCTTATATGATCTGAAGCTTCTTGTAGGATTTGTCTCTGTGTGGTTACAAGACATCTTTTACCAGGGAGCTGCAGAGTGAACAAACCAGCAGATGCATGCATTTGAGAGCCCCATGCCTAACCCCAAGCCCTTCCTTGTTTCCGCTGCTGAATAATACTTATGCAAAACAGGGCGAGTAACCAATCAACTGAGACTAGTCATCATCTCAACTAAACAAAGTAATTCTTGCATGGATGATGGAAATGACTAAAGGAAGTGTAATTAGCATAGCTCTGAGTAGCAAGGTTGGAGCTGCTGTGGGTGACTCCTAGCTCCCCATTCCCTAGAGCGATTTCATCCAAAAGTACACAGATGGCTTTGCACGCAAGGGTTTCAGTAAACTGTAAAGTGAGCACAGTTTATCATTTTTTTCGTCTGATCCTTTTCCTTTATGTCTTTTCTCAACACCCGTGAGGGCATCTTTAGTTTGCTTTGTCCATTCCACCCTTGAGATTCTCTGTTTCAACATCTCCCAAGCTATGAAGTATGATGAGGCATTGGATCTCAGTCTTCTGGTTTTCAGATAATGACTTTTCCAGATGTATGGGTTTACGTTGTTGTGTTTTTTTTTTTTTTCTAATCTGCAAGTTTCTTGAAGCCACAGCAAGAAAGAAGTGGCTTTGATGGGCAGGGAAGGGAAGAGGACTTTGGTCTTGCTAAGTTTTAGCTTTTTCTGTTTCAGCCTTTGTCGCATAGTTGCACATGACTGAGATAAATAGACAGATCCAAGGAGCTAGAAATCCTTCATAAGTAAGTAAGGGAGTTGCTTCAACAAGTTGCATTAATTTAAATAGTGCCCCATAAATATCATAAGCTGAGTTATCATTGAATTAGAATACTGATAACCCAGTAATCTTCAAGTCCACAAATTTCTATCTGTTCAGAATTTTGTCCTTTGTATAAGAGGGGCTAGAGAGTTGTCTTAAATGGTGAAGTGGTCATCACGTATGCACATGCATGAAGACCCAAATTCAGATCTCTAGCCCCCACACAAAAAACTAGGTATGGTGGTGTGTGCCTGTAATCTTAGGCTGTGGGGGCAGAGAAAGGAGTGTCCTGAAGCTTACTGGACAGTCACTTTGGTGCAATTGGAGAACTCTATGCTCAGTAAGAGATTGTCTCAAAAATTAAGTTTAGAGTAGGCAGGTGTCTGTGAGTTTGAGACCAGCTTAGTTTATGTCGTGAGTTCCAGGCTAGCCACAGCTACATAGTGAGACTGTTTAAAAAAAAAAATTAAAAAGGTCAATGAAAAAGAAGAGTACACCTAACATTGACTTCTGGCCTCAGCACACCTCCCCACACACTTGTGGGTATTTTTCCGACACAAACATGTATACACCACAGATACACAACCCAAATTCTATATAGTGAGTTCATATGAACATCAAAAGGATAAGCTATGGAAAGTAACAGAAATGAAGTGTTCAAATCTTACTTTTCTGCTTACCATG
>LOEQ01009319.1:26028-39365 GCA_001685075.1 Bramus lutescens
TGAAGCACTGGACTGAGCTCCCAAGGTCCAAATGAGGAGCAGAAGGAGGGAGAACATGAGCAAGGAAGTCAGGACCACAAAGGGTGTGTCCACACACTGAGACAATGGGACTGATCTAACGGGAGCTCACCAAGACCAGCTGGAGTGGGACTGATGGAGCATGTGATCAAACTGGACTCTCTGAACGTGGCTGACATTGAGGGCTGACTGAGAAGCCAAGGACAGTGGCATTGAGTTTTGATGCTACTGCATGGACTGGCCTTGTGGGAGCCTAGTCTGTTTGGATGCTCACCTTCCTGAACCTGGATGGAGGGGGGAGGACCTTGGACTTCCCATAGGGCAGGAAACCTTGACTGCTCTTAGGACTGGAGAGGGAGGGGGAAAGGGAGGGGGGAGTGGGAGGGAAATGGGAGGAGGGAAGGAGGTAGTAATTTTTAATAAATAAATAAATAAAAAGAAAGAAAGGGCATTAGTTAAGGCATTGTCTCCATTAGATCAGCCTGCAAGCAAACCGGTGGGGTTGCTTCTTCAGTTCCTGTCCCAACCTCCCTACGTGAATGGTTGTAACATGTAATGTAAATGAAACACTGTCTTTCACACCTTGCTCTTATTCATGGTTTTCATAATAACGTTTGAAACCTAAGTAAGACAGAGGGAAGGCCAGCAAGCAGCATTTCTCAGTGGGGGTCTGTGTCATTTCCTGTTGTCAGGTTTCTCCTATGAGTTCCAGCTTTGGCTTCCCTCAGGGTTGGACTAAGACCCTAAAGCCAAGTAACCTCTCTTTCCCAAAGTTGCTTCTGGTCAGTGTTCTATCACAGCAACTGACAGGCAAACTGGGGCAGAGAAGAAAGAATTAAAGACTATTTCCAGGTTCATGACCTGCACAAATGGGGGATTAGTTATGCCAAACTCTGAGATAGAACCTCGAAGGAGGTGCTAAGTGTGGGAAGAGAGGACAAATGTTGAAGATTTTATTTCATATATTAGCTAGATATATGTAAATATGTAAATATCATCCAGATATTTTGTAAGATATGAAACCAGGAAGGGGGCTACCTGAGAAGAACAGGCTTATAGAACATGGGAGGAAGGAAAAAGCAACCTTAATAGAAATGCATGAAATATCACAGTGAAACCCATTCCTTAGTACTGTGAACATTTGCTAATAAAACAGTAACAACTAATGCACACAAGAGCTTACTAGGTGCCAACCCCCTTCACAATGCTCTCAATATCTGTAACCAGCATTTCTCAAGAACAGCTGTTTACATTCAGGACCAGGTGGGCCCTGTAGATTTGCAGGGTCTATTAGTAAGCCCTGCTCACTCAGTAATTAAGATGGCACCCATCTGCTGACATTGCCAAGGGAGTCAGTTACATTGCCATGGTTGAGAACTCACGTCATTCCCAGGACAGGCCCTGAAGTGCAGACTACTGTTGTTCTCACCTCTGGAGGAGGAAACAGAGGTGCTGTGTGTAATCAGGCACATGAGAAAGAAACAGAGACAGTGAACACAACACAAAGAGGAGTTGAGTTGGGAATGTTCTGTTTCTAGAAACCCTTTCTACTCACTGTTTGATGTGCCACTGAGGAGCCAAACAAGGGCTTGCAAAAGAGATTCAGACACAGCCCCAGAGAGGCTAGATAACAAAGAGGGCCAAAAGAGGGATGAAGGAGAAAAAGAAGAGATTCCTGGGGAAATTGGGGGTGGGGTGGGGAGACGGGGGATGAGAACTTGAAGGAGTAGGTTGGGTAGGCTGGCTGCAGGAGATGGGTTGGGGCCAGGATGGAGGGGAGTCATCTTTATGGGGGGCCCATTTTGAGGTTAGGGAGAAACCTGGTGCCAGGGAAAGCCCCAGGAACCCACAAGGATAACTCCAGCTAAGACTCCTAGCAATAATGGAGAGGGTGCCTGAACTGGCCATCTACTATAATAGTATAATCAGATTGGTGAGTACTCTGATAGTCAGTGGAGAGCCTTTATTCAGTAACTGATGGAAACAGATGCAGAGATCCACAGTCAAGCACTGGGCCAAGCTCTGGGAGTCCTGTTGAAGAGAGAGAGAGGAAAGATTATATATATGAGCAGTTGTGGGCGGGGTAGGAGGGGTGGTCAAGGTCATGACAGGGGAACCCACAGAGACAGCTGACCTGAGCTCATGGGAACTCACCAACTCTGAACCAACAACTAGGGAGCTGGCATGGGTCCTCTGCATGTGTATGACAGAGTATAGCTCGGTCAGTTTGTGGGACTCCTAACAGGGAGTTCAGGATGTATCCCTGGTGCTTGGCTGGCTTTTGGGAACCCAATCCCCAAGGTGGGTTGCCTAGCTGAACTTTGATGCAGGGAGAGGAGCTTGGTCTTGTCTCAACTTGATGTGCCGTGCTGTGCTGATGCCCATGGGAGGACTGTCTCATTCTGAATGGAGATGGAGGAGGAGTGGATGGGGTATAGAAGGGAGGAGGGAGGAGAGGAGGGAGGGGGAAACTGTGTTTAGTATATAGAAATGAAAAAAAAATTGTTTTAATAAAAGAAAAAGATGCAGAAACTTCAGGAAAGAGTGAAAGTCAGGAGTCATGTGGGAAGCTGGTGGAGGAAGAAAAGGCCTCATTTTAGAATCTAGGTAACATCCTTTAGCCAGAGGTGAAAGCCTGAGAGTCAGCAAGTGTGACTGTAGTACCAGAGAAAACCCCAGAATGGTGTGGACAGGGGCTTGGAATAGAGAAGTGTGTGTGACTATGTGAAGGCCAGAGGCCAATGTCCAGTATCTTCCTACATAGCTGTTACCACCACCACGACCACCACCANCAGCAGCAGCATCACCATCACCAGCAGCATCACTTTCTTAGTTAGGGTTTCTACTGTTGTGAAGAAACACCACAATCATGAAAAAGAGAGCATTTAGTTGGGGGCTGGCTTATAGGTTCCCGAGGTTTAGTCCATAGGATGATGACAGGAAGCTTGCTGGGACACAGGCGGACATGGTGCTGGAGAAGGAATTGAGAGTTCTACAACTGGATCTGCAGAGAGAGTCATACTGGACCTGGCTTGAGCGTCTAAAACCTCAAAGCCCACCCCTAGAGATACATTTTCCTCCAATAAGGTCATACCTACTCCAACAAGGCCACTCCTTCCAACAGTGCTACTCACTATGAGCTTATGGGGACCATTTTCATTCAAACCGGCACAATCATCATCATCATCATCATCATCATCATCATCATCATGATCATGATCATCATCATCATCATCATGATCATCATCGTCATCATCACGGCCACCTGCAGCAGCAGCAGCAGTAGCAGCCTGAGACAGGGTTGCTCACTGAACCTCAAAATCATGAATTAACCATACTGGATGGGCTAGTGAAGCCCTGGGAATCCCATCTGTGAATTTTAGGGCTGGAATTACAGGCCTGTGCTTCCAGGTCTGGCTTTTTACATGGTTGCTAATAGATGAACTGATGTTCTTATGGCTGTGAACTAGTTCTTGATTCATGGAGTAATCTCCCTCGCCCCAAGGACAGAGCGATTATAAGAGCAAAGAAATGGGAGGGGAAAGCCTGAAACCCAGTTCTTAGATGGAGAACAAGGGCATGCCCGTGAAGGGTGGCTTCCTTGTCTTAGTTTCAATATGGGGTTAGAAATGAAAAGCAGACAGAAATATTTGAGAAAGGGCTTTAGAGGCTAGAATGAAAGTATTCACTTAAGGCNGCCAGTCCGTGAGGCTGCTGAGACTCAGGCTGACTGCATGCTCAGGCCAGCCTCATCCTAAGCGGAAGCAGTTCTTCAGCAGAATGTCAAGCAGGTGGCAGGTGTTACCCATGTGTTTGATAAGTAGATCCTTCCATATCCTCCCTCTTCAGAAGTGTGGTTTGTGATGGCCATGTGTATGCAGAGAAAGGGAGCCTGTTTGTCTTAATCTCATTGATGCCTCAATGTTTTCATTTCTCTGGCATCTGCCATGTCAAGGATTGCAGGGTACTTTGTTCTGGAACTTGAAGGGGACTTACCTGTCCAACCTACTTTTATGCGCTAAGCAGAAATCAAACTGCCCAGAACAGTAGCTTTCCAAGGCAAAAATGTCTTTCCTGGCAGTGGCTCCCAAAAACAGCTGATTGTGTGAATGACCTGGGGAACTTTTTAAAAGAGAGGTTCTTGGCTTTCACTGTGAGAAATCGAAAATAGTAGGTCTTGTGCTCCAGGCATGCATGCATGAAGACGTGATAACGAAAATGAAAATCATTATTTCACAGGCACTATATGCTAATAGAGAGCAATTGATCCATCTAAACGTTGCTGTAAATATCTGGTTTGCATATATATGACTTTCCATTAGATAATTAATATTAGCCATTGCACGACAATAAAAACTGACATAATTATTAAAGCATATTTAGTCACTGTAAAAAAAATACCCTGGATGCCTCTGAAAATATCTGATAGCAACCCCAGCAGACTTTCTGAAAACAGTGTGGTGAATATTGATATCTAGGCTGAATCACCCTGCCTGCATTGTTGATGACCCCATATGATTCCTTTTTATGTAAATGATAATTAATTACATCCCTTTATAAAATGGCACTCATCCACAAGTGCTGAAACTCTTTGGGATATTTGCTATTGCAGTGGATTAGAATAGTTTCTATAAGTATTCAATTACTTAAATCTCAGATACACACACACACACACACACACACACAGCCTAATTATGTTAAACGTGAGGCATGCTTTGGCCAATATGAGTATGTAAATGAATTAGAGTCCTAGAAGGCATGGGTTTTAAGTTTTGTTCTTTTAGGAGCTTTCAAACTTGTATACTAATAGTAACAGTCAACCCGGGTCCTGTTCTGGGCATCTGCTACTCTCCTACATTTCGACTACTAAGTAAGACACATGGAGAAGCAAGGTTTTCCCAGTTTTCCTGCATTCTGCACATAAACATAGCATTGCAAGAAACTTCAGACCTGTGATTAGAAATAAGTAATTGTGTTCATCACTAATCTTGGCATTGGTTTGTTAAATAAACAAGTAATAGCTAGTGCATTTATCCAAGGCAGGGACCTTCCTGTAAATCTAGGAATTTATGTGGTTCATTTAATGAGGTTATTTTAATAAGTGATGTCAGTCTTGCTCTTCTATTCACACAGACTAAGGAGACATAATTATAAAACTGGAAAATAAATTAGAAGCCATTGGGCTTACGACTTTGAATTTTTACATAACGAACTCATGTTCAGGTGCACACTAGCTCTTACAACTAATTTATTCTGGAAAGAGGAAAAGTGCACAATCCTTGAACAGCACAGAAAGGCCCTGATGGGAGACTAATAATGGTCAGATGACTAGAATATGTGTGGAAGCCAGCTCATTTTTATTAATTTCTTTGAAATATGCAGAAAGTAAGCACTGCATTTGGAAGTCTCCTTTGAGAGGAATTGCTCATGCGTCTACTAGCTGCTGTCACTCCAAGGCCTGGCCTTACCGTGCACTGAGGTTCTGATTACACCCACTCTCATGTTTGATCTCAGCTAACCAGCATGACAACCTTATCGAGCAGTTTGAAAGTTGTTCTTATCCTCACTGGGCCTCTGAATTTCTTTTGAGCATTGCCAGTTTAAAAGTTGACCTTGTTAAGAGTGTTCTTTAGATGTGAAACATACTAACTTCATGTGTGTGTGTGTGTGTGTGTGTGTGTGTGTGTGAGAGAGAGAGAGAGAGAGAGAGAGAGAGAGAGAGAGAGAGGAGAGATGAAAAGAATGTTACAAAGTCTCATCAGTGTATTTGTTCTTTATGGGAATTACTAATTTTCATTTATTTAAGTATTTTAACCTTTCAGCTATATAGGTTTTTTCTTTTACGTCTTTTCTTACAAAAGAACCTTTTCTATTTAGTGATCCAAAAATATTAATGTACTTAAAAGCTTTAGAGTAGTTTTATAGAAAAAATCGAAACCTACAGTACAAAAATTTTCCATAATTCATGTGCTCAGTTTACTATTTTTGGCATTTTACATTAGTATGAGACATTTGTCACAACTAATGAGCCAGAATTGATGGTTTCTACTTGAAAATAATAATTCATTTAGCTTAATTGTATGTGTATGAAATTTTTAATGCACACATATGCATGTGTACTGTGTGTGCCTGGTGACACTGGAGGTCAGGAAAGGGCATTGGACTCCTTATAACTGGAGTTACAGACAGTCGTGAGCTGCTATGTGGGTGTTGGAAATTCAATGTATCTCTTCTGAAAGAGCAGTAAGGGCTCTTAACTTCTGAGTCATCTCTCCAGCCCACTGATATATTCTTACTAACTACAGACTCTATTTAAATTTTCATGTTTTCCCTAGTACCGTATCTGTTCCTGGACCCCACTCAGAACAATTCTCTACACTTGGTCGTGCATCTCTGTAGCTCTCATATGTGATACACTTTCTCATGTTCCTTCTTTGTCTATTGTTTCCAACAATTTCTTTGTCTCGATCACCTGGATGGCTTTGAGGTCTGCTCATCAGGAAGTTTGTAGCATGTCTGTCAGGTAGAATCACCCTCACCATAATCATAACTCTCACCCTAATCCTAACCCAAACTTTAACCCTCAGCCCAACCCTAACCACAACCATAACCCTAAGGAAGTGGGGGGCATTAAGAAAAGAGGCAACATCCTCTTTCACTGAATCTTAAGGGTAGACATTATCAGCATGGATTGCCACAGTTGATACTGGCTTTGATTTGGTAAATCAGTGTGTGTCACGCCTCACACCTTACTATTGCTCCCTTCTTCTTCCCATCCTTAAGAAAGAAGTCACTAGGTACAGCTGTAGCTAAATCATGAGCAATCAAGCCCCACTCTCCTTGGAGGGGAAATGACGTACTTAAATTATTTGGGATGCTTCTCCTTGGGAGCTTTATCCTTTTCTTTTATTTGTACTTTCCAAGTGTTTATTTACAGCTATGGAGATTTGTGGATATTTTTCTGCTTTGGGATATAATTTAGTGCAGTGGTATTTATTCTGTTGCTCTAATTGTTCCAGTTTGAGCAGTAAGTGGTGTTTTAGTTGGCTTCTATGTTCTCGTGATGGTTGCCAATCCTTTGTTTTTTAAGCCTTTCTTTACTTTCTGACAGGACCAAGGACTCTGGCTTCATTGTGTCTCCCTGCAACCATCCAATTGGGCACTTCTCCAAGGATTGCTCTTTTTTCTTGTAGGATGGCATTAGCAACACTGAATGCAGGCTGTGCTTGCTGCTTCATAGAAATCACCACCTCTATACCACTCAGCCGGCAGAGCCAGGGAGTATCTGTAAAATTCATTTTACATTTAATACTTAGTCGATTCTAAATTTATCTTGGCATGTAAAGGACCTAACTTTTCCTCTCAAAGGTTAACTGACTTAGTGACTGTCATTCAAAGGACAAACTATATTGATTTGAAAAGTTTTTGTAGAACACTTATCTGTTTTAAAGAGCTGTATTTAAAAATTAAGCTGATTTGTGTATATATATACATACGTAATATATATTATGATTCTCACCAATAAAGAAAAACTAACAAAACAACCCTTTAATGTAAACAATGTTTCTTTGTTTTTAGAAGTTAGATGGTTATTTAATTTTTTTTTACATTGGCTCTTTTTAGACCGTTTCTCACTATGTTGACCTGGCTGGCTTAGAATATCTATGTAGCCCATTAAAGACAAGCTATGGTATTCCACGCAATGCAATAGAATACTACATTGTTATAAGGAAAAGGAGAAAGCCCTGTGTCCATATGGGAAGCAAGACAGATATCCAGGATGTATTGCTTGTAGAAAAGTAAGACACTGATGAGGATACTATAGAAGATATTTTTGTGCTTGCTTTTATATATAAGAAATCTACTCAAGAATCTAATGCAAATATTAACTGAAGCAAGCAAAAGGGACAAAATATGATCCACAAACAGAGCTTCTCTAAACAATGTATACTTAACCATAGCAATGCTAAACAGTCCACATGGATGTAATATGTGGTTAAATGTATGTGGAATTGCTGAAGAATAAAAAACACAAAAATAAATTGCATAGAAAAAAATAAAAATATTATTTGCTTCTGAAAAATTCTTTGCCAAAGAGTTCTTGAATTTGAGGTTTTCTATTTTCATTATTTTGATTGGCTTTGGTGTTTTCTTTGTTTCCTTTATTGGTTTTGCTTCCATTCTTTAGAAGATTTGTTGTGTGTTCTACTATCCCTAGTTATGCTCACTGAAAAATTCTTTCACAAAAATGCCCAGAGATGATTAAGTTCTTAAAATATATTTACAATGCAAAGAGGAACATCTTCCTTAATTGTCTTTGCTTCTCAGTTACTGCTGCCTTTTGGCAGACTTTCGGCTACAGTGTTAAGCTGACTTTAGATTTGGCAGGTGACCAACCCACTCCTCCACAAGCTTAGCTCTCACGTACAAGCCCAGAAGATAATGGGAAACTCACTTGGAAAATATTTACCGACACTTCTTTCTTTGTAGTCTATATATAAATTCACATTTCAATGTTTTTCTCTTGTGTCTTCTCTTGTAGAAGATATGTATTGAATCTTATTTTCAATTTATTAGATTTTTTTAAAAAAATACCAATCGACGTTCCCACTCCCTCCCCTTCTCCCATTCCCTCCACACACCCTCCCCCCCCCATCTAATCCTCAGAGAGGGTAAGGCACTTTGTTTTGTGGAAGGTCCAAGGCCCTCCCTACTACATCTAGGCTGAGCAAGGTATCCATCCAAAGAGAATAGGATCCCAAAAAGCCAGTACAATCAGTAGAGATAAATCCCAATGCCACTGCCAGTGGCCCCTCAGTCTGCCCCAGACATGCAACTGTCAACCATATTGAGAGGAACTAGTTTGGTCCTATGTTGTTCCTTCCCAGTCCGGTTGCAGTTGGTGAGCTCGCATTAGCTCAGGCGACTGTTTCAGTGGGTGAACCCATCATGGTCTTTACCTCTTTGCTCATATTTTCATTCCTTCCACTCTTCACCTGGACTTTGGGAGCTCAGTTCAGTGCTCTGATGTGGGTCTCTGCCTCTGCCTCCATCAGTTGCTGGATAACGGCTCTATAGTAATATTTAACATAATTATCAGTCTGATTACAGGGCAAGTCAAAACTGGGCTGCCTCTCCTCTATTGCCCAGGGTCCTAGGTTGGGTCATCCTTTGGATTCCTGGGAATTTCACTAGAGCCAGGTTTTTGCTAACCCTGTAATGTCTCCCTCAATCAAGATGTTTCTCTCCTTTCTCTCATCTCTGTCCTTCCTCCATCTCGACCATCCCATTCCCTCAAGTTCTCCTCTACCCTCCCCCTCTCCACTCCACTTCTCCTTCCCTCCCTTCTCCCTCCATTCCATGTCCCAACCCTGCCAGTCAATCTTGCCCATTTCCATTTCCAGGTGGGGGTCTCTCTCTCTCTCTCTCTATATATATATATACATATATTGTGTTCACATTATTACTTAGTTTCCCTAAGATAATAAACTATAGGCCCACTGTCCTTTGTTTATATACAGTACCCACTCATGAGTGAGTATGTACCATATTCATCTTTTTGAGTCTAAGTTACCTCACTTAGGATAGTGTTTTCTAATTCCATCCATTTGCATGCAAAATTCAAAATGTCATTGCTTTTTTTTTAACCACTGAGTAGTACTCTAAAGTGTAAGTGTGCTACATTTTCTTTATCAGTTCTTCAGCTGAAGGGCATCTAGGTTGTTTCCATGTTCTGGCTATTATAAATAATGCTGCTATAAACATAGTTGAACAAATGCTTTTGTAGTATGATTGAGCATTTTTTGGGTATATGCCCAATAGTTGTATTGCTGGATCCTGAGTTAAGTTGATTCCCAGTTTTCTGAGAAACCACCATGTGATTTCCAAAGTGGTTATACAAGGTTGCATTCCCACAGGCAATGGATGAGTGTTCCCCTTACTCCACATCCTCTCCAGCATAATCTATCATTAGTGCTTTTGATTTTAGCCATTCTGACAAGTGTAAGATGGTATCTCAGAGTTGTTTTGTTTTGCATTTCCCTGATAGCTAAGGATATTGAACATTTCCTTAAGTATCCTTTGACCATTTGAGATTTTTCTGTTGAGAATTCTCTGTTTAGTTCAGTATCCCATTTTTTAATTGAGTTATTTAAAATTTTAATGTCTAATTTCTTGAGCTATTTATATATTTTGGAGATCGGTCTTTGTCTGATGTGTAGTTGGTGAAGATCTTTTCCCATTCAGTTGGATTGCCTTTTTGTTTTATTGATTGTGTCTTTTGCTTTACAGAAGCTTCTCAGTTTCAGGAGGCCCCATTTATATATTGTTGCTCTCAATGTTTGTGCTACTGGGGTTATATTTATGAAGTGGTCTTCTGTGTCCATGCATTGAAAACTACTTTCTACCTTCTCTTCTATCAGGTTCAGTGTGGTCAAATTTATATTGAGGTCTTCAATTTATTAGGACTTGATTTTGGTATGTGGCAAAAATTTTTTTTTCTACATGTCACCTTCCAGTTTTGCCAACACCATTTGCTGAAGATAATTTCTTTTTTCCATAGTATAATTTTAGCTTCTTTGTCAAAATTCAGGTGTTCATAGGTGTGTGTATTAATACCTGGGTCTTCAATTTTATTCCATTGGTCAACCTCTCTGTTTTTATGCCAATACCAAACTGTTTTCATTCCTGTAGCTCTGCAATAGAGCTTGATGTCAGGGGTGGTGATGCCTCCAGAAGTTCCTTTATTGTATAGGATTGTTTTTGGCTATCCTGGATTTTTTATTTATCCACATGATGTTGATTATTGTTCTTTCAAGGTCTATGAAGAATTTTGTTAGGATTTTGATAGGGACTGCATTGAATCTATAGATTGCTTTTGGTAGGATTTCCATTTTTACTATATTGTTCCTACCTATCTAAGAGCATGGGAGATCTTTCCATTTTCTGGTATCTTCTTCAATTTCTTTCTTCAAAGACTTAAAGTACTTGTCAAATAGGCCTTTCACTTCTTTGGTTAGTGTTACCCCAAGATATTTTATGTTATTGTGGCTCTTGTGAAAGGTAATTTTCTCTGATTTCCTTCTCAGCTTTTTTAGCATTTGTGTATAGGAGGGCTACTGATTTTTTTGAGTTAATCTTCTATCCTGCCACATCACTGAAGGTATTTATCAGCTGTAGGAATTCTCTGGTAGAGTTTTTTGGGTAACTTATATACACTATCCTATCATCTGCAAATAATGAAAGTTTGACTACTTCCAATTTGAATCCCCTTGATCTCCTTTTGTTTTCTTATTGCTATTACTAAAACTTCAAGAACTATGTTGAAGAGATATGAAGAGAGTGGACAGCCTTTCCTTGTTCCTGATTCTAGTGGACTTGCTTTAAGTTTCCATTTAATTTGATGTTGGCTGTTGGCTTGTTGTATATTGTTTTTATTGTATTTAGATATATTTCTTGTATCCCTGGTCGCTCTAAGACCTTAATCATGAAAGGGTGTTGAATTTTGTCACATTCTTTTTCAACATCTGATGAAATGATCATATTTTTTCATTAAGTTTATTTATATTATGGATTATATTGATAAATTTTTGTATGTTAAACCAGCCCTGCATCTCTCGGATGAAGCCGACTTGATCATGGTGGTTGATTTTTCTGATGTGTTCTTGGATTCAGTTTGCCAGTATTTTATTGAGTATTTTTGCATCCATATTCATGAGTGAGACTGGTCTCTAATTCTCTTTCTTGGTTGAGTCTGTGTGATTTTGGTATCAGAGTAACTGTAGCCTCATAAAAAGAGTTTGGCAATGTCCCTTTTGTTTCTATTATGTGGAACACTTTGAGTAGTATAGCTATTCACTCTTCTTGGAAGTTCTGGCAGAATTCTGCACTAAAACCATCGAGCCCTGGACTTTTTTTTTGATTGGGAGGTTTTTGATGACATTTTAAATTCCCTCATAGTTTATAGGTCTATTTAAATTACTCACCTGATCTTGATTTAATTTTGGTATAGGCTACCTGCCCATTTCTTTTACACTTTTCAATTTTGTGGTGTACAGGCTTTTGTAGTAAGACCTAATGATTCTCTGAATTTCCTCAGTGCCTGTTGTTATGTCCCCTTTTCATTTCTGATTTTGTTAATTTGCATGTTCTCTCTTTGCCTTTTGATTAGTTTGGATAAGGGTTTGTCTATCTTGTTGATTTTCTCAAAGAACCAGCTCTTTGTTTCATTGATTTTTTGGTATTGTTTTCTTTGTTTCTATTTTGTTGATTTCAGCCCTCAATTTGATTATTTCCTGTCTTCTACTCCTCTTGGGTAAGTCTGCTTCTTTTTGTTCTAGAGCTTTTAGGTGTACTGTTAAGTCACTAATGTGAGCTTTCTCCATTTTATGTGGACACTTAGTGCTATAACTTTTCTCTTAGCACGGCTTTCATGGTGTCCCATAGGTTTGGATATGTTGTGCCTTCATTTTTTTTGTTGAATTCAATGAAGTCTTTAATTTTTTCTTCATTTCTTCTTGACCCAGGGGTGATTCTATAGTTCACTGTTCAATTTCCATGTGTTTGTAGGCTTTCTCAAAGTAGTATTGTTGTTAAATTCTAACTATAATCCCTGGTGATATGATCAGACACAGGGGGTTACTCCCTTTTTTGTATCTGTGGAGATTTCCTTTGTTACCGAGTATGTGACCAATTTTAGGGAAGGTTCCATGAGGTGCTGAGAAGAAGGTATATTCTTTTGTGTTTTGGTGGAATGTTCTATAGTTGTCTGTTAAGTCCGTTTGATTCATGACATCTGTCAGTTCTCTTTTTCCTCTGTTAAGTTTCTGTCTTGTTGACCTGTCCATTGGCAAGAGTGGAATTTTGAGATCTCCTATTATTAGTGTGTGCAGTTTGATATGTGATTGAAGTTTCAGTAATGTTTCTTTTACATATTTAGGTGTCTTGTATTAGGGGCATAGGTTTTCAGGATTGAGATTACATCTTTGTGTGTGTGTGTGCGTGTGTGTGTGTGTGTTTCAAAAGGCTTTATTTTTACTTGGTCCAAGACTTGAGAGGGGCTCCAGGGCGTTACAAAGTTGCCTAGTGGCTTCTTGAGAGGTTCGGGTGAAGGTCCTTGAGGCCAGCTGGTGCAGAGCAGAGGTGGGAGCCCCTCGGAACGAGAGGCCTCCTAGTCATGCTTGAGAGTGAGCTGCTCAAGGAGGTACACGCCCAGAGATGCCTGGGGTCCAGCAGCCAACCTGCGGAGGTTGGTCAGGTGGTTGCCAATCTTCTTGATGACCTTCACCTCCTCATCCAGGAAGTGGTTTTCAAGGAAGTCA
>LOEQ01009320.1:5829-17017 GCA_001685075.1 Bramus lutescens
TATTAACCAATGAAAGTAACACATAGACAGATGACCCTCCTACATCACAGGCTGTGTAACGTGTGTGCCTACTGGCAGCCTGTGCTCTGACCTGCCTAAGTGGTTGAGGGGGATACTATTTACTGGATATTTACAGAGTGTTTACTTGCTGTGGCTTCCAGAATAGGAGAACAGAAACACCATGACCATGGAAACTATTATAAAGTAAAATATTTAGTTGGGGTGGCTGGCTTACAGTTCAGAGGTTCAGTCCATTATCATCATGGTGGGACAAAGTGGCATGCAGACAGACATGGTGCTGGGGAAGAGTTGAGAGTCCTGCATCTTGCAGGCAGCATGAAATGGTCTGAGAGTCATACTGAGAAGAGCTTGAGCAAAAGAGACCTCAAAGCCCACCCCCAAAGTGACGCACTTCCTCCAACAAGGCCACACCCACCCCAACAAAGCCACACCTCATAAGAGTGCCCCTCCCTATGAACTGATGGGGGCCAATAGCATTCAAACTACCACAGCCATGTGCTTTATCCATATCATCTCATCCTGAGGAACCCCAATGAAGATGAGGAAATTAAGGTACACTTGTGGCTAATTATGTTTCTCTAGGCCACCCAGTACATAAGTGGCATAGCAGGGATGTGTCTCACTCCAGAGCTTGTCTTGGTTTTCTCTTCATTGCACTGTGTTCTTGCTACTGTCTCTAGAAGACTTCAGAATCATTAACAATAATATTAACATACTAGGATAATATATTAATATCTTCAATCCATCACCATCTCAGGGAACACATCCTCATCATTATTTCACTCTGTCAAAATCATCATTGTCATCCCAACTTCTGCTCCATCATCAACATCCTCTTCTTCCTCACTGCATCAGGACCAGCAAGACTATTACCAGTACCATCCCTGTGACTGTAGTTAACAGCGCCACCACAAACACCATCAGCATCACATTGTCAGCTTGCTGCTTCCTTTTTTTCTTCAATCTTAAGCAAATTCTAACAAACCTAAAAATTTCTCCATTTACTTCAATGGTGTAAACATCATATTAAACTCAGGGTTCTTTGGACACACCTGAAGCTTTAACATGTCAACCCGAGAGCACAGCAGCAAAAACCTCAAAGGATGCTGGCACCCATTCCCAGGATGGAGGGAATCCTTTGGGTGGAGGTCTGTGTTCCTCCCAGATACCACACCTGTGGTCACTCCTGGTGTCAGAGGGTTGTGGTACATGATCCAGGAAGGTTGTCACCAATTTCCTTTTTCCAAGTTCAGAAGGTCCTTCCAACAGAATGAAAAAAGCAGAACAGTTAAACTTTCATCCTCTCCCAGTGTTCCAGCCCAAATGTGGGGAAACATCTACAAATAAGAGTTGTGGGACTGGGTGGTGCACAACTTTAATCCCAGCACTTGGGAGGCAGAGGCAAGTGATGCTCTGAGTTTGAGGCCAGCCTGGTCTACAGAGGGAAACCCTGCCTCAAAAAAACAAAAAGGAAAAAAAAAGAGTGAGGAAAACGAGCTCAGGGAAAGCATGTATCCTTCATATATCCCTTCAGGGCACTGTATCTCTGATGTGGGGGGGAAGCAACCTGGTGGGTTCACCCAAAGAATTTCCCACCCACAGTGCCGCCAAAGCACCCACACAGGCAGCTCAACAGTCCCAGGCTCCAGCTCTTAAAGGCTCCGCATTCGTTTGCTTTAGCAATAAACTCCTTGCCTAATGATGTGCCAACTAAGGTTTTTGGTCTCTTTCCAAAGTAAGGTATCACCAAGTCCAGCAGACCAATGGCAGCCTTCGTGGCAGACCTCCCGTGTCTGTGTAGAGGTACTGAAGAAAGGGGCCGTGCATGAGGTAAGGACGCCAGGCTTTTTCCGTCACTTCCTTCGCGGCTTCCTTCAGATAGGAAAGTGCTCACACCTGACTTCAAGGCAGCTTTATAGATCTGAATATATTTACCATCCACTCAAAACTTCAGACATGACTTTATTTCCCATCTACTCAAAACTTCAGCTCAGCAGTTTCTGGACTATCAAAATCTTTCCTTGGTCCCGCTGTAACTGTCTTCATGCTCTTCAGACAAAAGGCACCTTGTGGCGGCAGAGGGAGCAGAACAGGCAAAAGACTCATCGGTTGCAGGAGAAGCAGGTGAAGCCGGAAGAAGCGTGGACCGACTCTGGCATTGGCCACACGTGTACACGTGCACGCCCTTGGTTTGGGCAGCAGGTGTGTGGGTGGAGTGGCGGGCTGACAACCCTTTCTATCCCACCAAGATACATGCTGGGCTTAGCAGGTTATTTTTATTGCCAGTTCCCAGCCGCCTATATGTGTTAGTTCACCAGGCAGAGAGTAAGCTATAATTAGAGTTAGTGCTAGGATATGTCATAGCTATAAATAATATGGTCCACATGTGTTCTCTGAGGAGTCGCCGCTCTCACTGGGGTCAGCCAGTTGCCATAGTTTCTCTAGCCTGTCTGCCCATTCCCACTGTCGCCATGAATGAGGTATGACCAACGCCAGCTGCTCTCTTAGTATGTAGCAGGTCTGTAACTTCCCAAGGAGTTATCTGATGTGCTGTAGATCCTGGTCCCACCTGGTCACAGCTGTCATAGCTCCAAGCAAGCACCTCTCCATCAGCTGCTAGAGCCATCCAGCAATGTGAGGCACGAGCTAATTCAGTAAACTGCTTGATCAAGAGATAGGTATTAACATGGATGGGAGCAAATGCCTTAGTTGAGGGTACCATTCCCCAGCAGGCTGTAGCCAATATGGCCACTTCATTTTCAGTATGTGGGAAAAATGGGGCCACTTCCATAACTAAACCTTTTGATTTTGTTTTTACATAAGGTTTCTTTGGCACCAGTGTACTTTGGTTATTCCCAGTTCCTAGAGAGTTACTGCAGTTCAGTCCAAACACAAAGACCTCACCAGTCAGTGACTTTAATCACCTCATTGGCTGAGTTGCCACTGACGCCAACCTTCCTAATAGGTGCAGTTTCCCCAATGCCCAGTCCTTCCTTAACCTTCAACCACAGATCTTTTCTCTCTGTTTCTAAGGGAAACCTAGACATGAGAGACAGACTTAAGCCCCCGCAGATAGTGGCAGAGCAGAGATCCGCCTCATTCGATGCTTCTACACTAAATAAAGCTTTCCACTTCTTTCTCATTATTTATAAAGAGAATCAAAGTTGCTAGAATCTGTAGGCCTATGTGTTAAAGGCATGGTCCCCGGTCTGTGGTGTTATTGGAAGGTGGTGGAACCTTTAGGAGGCCTATTGGGGAGGAAGTTAGGTCATTGATGATGCACATTGGAAAGATATAGGAACACATCCTCTTCCTCCCTTTCTTTGCTTCCTAGTTAGTACAGAGAAAGCACACCTGTCTGCAGTGCAGGATGCAGTCCAGCAATGCTCCTTCCCACTGCTGCATGACTGCTTCCCAAGGCTGTGTGACTGTTTCCCATTGCTGCATGACTGCTTTTCACTGGTGCATGACTGCTTCCCAGCGCTGCGTGTCTTCTTCCTGAGGCTGCAGAACTGCTTCCCGAGGCTGTGTGACTGCTTCCTGAGGCCGTGTGACTGCTTCCTGAGGCTGCATAACTGCTTCCCATTGCGTGACTGCTTCGTGCTGCTGCATGACTGCTTCCCACTGCTGCATGCAGCAGTCTGAGGAGTTCAGAGGCCTCTGCTCAGATAAAGACAGGTCCTTGACTTCCTTGCAGAATGGAATCTCAGGGCAAGCCATGCTGAAGCAGAAATGGAGTTTACTGAAGGGAACTTTAACAGTTTAAGTTTTGGAAAGTTAATGAGAGACAACAGGTGTGGGGTTCTCCAAAGAGAGTCACCTGTCATTGTCTTTACAATAGTCAATAGCCGCAGGGTATGGGTGGGTTTTGAGGCTGTTATGTAATGGTTGCTGAAGACTTTCAGCAAGATGAAAGGGTGACTCCAGGGTATACAGACAGGACTACAGCTGATAAGATAAACCCTAGATGGGGGTGGGAGAAGTCAGGATATCTTCACTGTAAATAGAAGGTAATAGTCCTGCCTGCAAGATTCCCAGAGAATATTCAGGAAAGGAGTATGGCCCTACCCTAGCTTACATATGTGCAGGCTGCAAGCCTGACTTTGTCCTATTTTAACATTCTATTTGAAAATGTCTCTGTATTTAAAAAGTATTGCCCATATCATCAACATTTATAGACAATGCTAATTGTGATAATATTCTTGATTTTCTACTGGCCAGAGGCTTCACCCAGATGCAAGAGCAAGGGACCCATTTCCCTCCCTATGTCTCCATAAACCCCCCTTTTTATAACCAGTCTCATACCCACATGGTATATGCCAGACCAGAACACCAGGGCCAAGTGACCGCCGACTGAGATCCCTTATACTGTGAGCCAGAATGGACCTTTGCTTATTTAAGTTGATTAAGTATTTTGTCTCAGATAGAAGGCTGAGAACCACATGGAATGTCTTCAATGCACAAGGCCCAGTAACCCATTCTCACCCCCTCCCTGCCCACCTTCTCGGTTCTCCATGCTCCAGTTATCTTGGCCCCTTTCCATTCCTTACCTGGTGGATGGCCCTTGTTGCCTTGGGGCATTTCTCTCTCTTTAATCCCTCTGCTCCTCGGTTACATCTTGGCTCAAGTAACTGTTCCTTGACACTCAAGACTCAGGTCCCCTTCTCTAGAGTAATAGATTGCCCTCCGCTCCTTTTATAATACTTAGAAAGAAAGTCCCCCAAAGGCCCATGAGTCACATTGGCTCTGTTAGGCAGGAGGGAGGCAACTGACCTGACTTCAGAGCAACAAGACCCAAGTCAGCACTTGCAAGCATGGACCAGGCACCTAAAGTCCTGGCCGGCTGGGGGAGGCCTGGAAGCAGCTGTCCCTCTGTTGGTCCAGATGCAGGGAGAAGGGCTGCTCTTCCAAAGCCACATGGCAAGCTCCTGCAGAGTGTGAGAGACACAATGCCATGCTTTGCCTGAACTATCTGAAGACTTGACAGGCCCTCGCTGCCTCCTGGATGCCTTTAGGTCAGCAGGTTTTCAGGGCATTAGAGTGTTGGAAAGTTGCCTTCGCCTCCTGACTAGAACTTAAGATTAATATTTACTGCTGAAGTTAAATAAATTTTGGCAGTTCACACATCCTATCACTATATCCACTCACTCCATCACCTACTCACTCGTTCGTCTCTGAATTCTCCACACACTGAGCGCCTCTTCATGAGAGCACCCTACGATTTCACAGAGGGTCCTGAACGACTCTGGGTAGCCTAGCTTTGCATCCCACCAGTGTGTTACAGATGGCTAGTGTGGAGGCAATGAAGCAGGCCTCCCCTAGGAGAAACTCACACCTGCACTTCACTGTCTCACTGAGTGGTCAAAATTTAAATTCAAAGTCTAAATTAAAGTTTCTTTTCATAAGCTCCAACTTGGCTTCACCCTGGCTTATGCTGGAATTCTTCTTCTGCAGCAAAGTCAAGAATCCAGTTTTGAAAGATTTAAGTCCCCCAGGATTAGGAGGATTCCTCAGAATGTGAGCAGTAGTGTGGAGCATGTCTCTATTCTTTCTGTCAGTAAAAAAGGAGACATCAGGCATGAGAATGAGAGGCAGAAGGTATAAATATTTTTGATTAAGAAAGTTAAAGGAAAAATAAATTGCTTTTGGATAAGAAAAGAGTTTAGATGATGGATTAGTTTTGTCATAAAACTAAAAGAATGTCCTAAAATGAAAGCAGACAAATGAGGACAAAACCAGGAAATTAAAGTATGTCATAAGATTTGTGAAAAATGTAACTTACAGGTAATACATATATGATTAAGCTTTCTATAGTTAAAAATTATTTGAGATTCCTCAGGACAAAGTTAAATACACTGATAAAAAACTAACACATAATGGTCTACTTAAAACAATAAGGTCTTAACATTTACAGAAACAAAATCCCAGTGGCTTAGAGAGGAGGATTTTGGCTTATATTTATTTACCTCAGTACCAACTCATGCTCTTTCAGGGTTTCCAGCTGCTTGGTTCCAGAAGGTCACCTCCTCCTTAAGCAGGGACAGTGGTTGAGACAGCCAGGGAGCTGGCCTACCAAAGTAGGAGTTGACTCTCTTCAAGCTGGAGTAGGAATTGACTCTCGCTTCCGGCTGGTTTCTGGTTAGAGTCCATCCCTGCCCCTAAGGCTGTGTGTTCTTTCAGAAGAATGAGCCACTGGGGCAGCCTTGTGTTCCTGGAGCAAGCCCCAGCTCAGGCATGAGGGGCATCTTGCAAGCCCAAAGTCACAGCAGTGCTTCTAGAGAGTTTGACAGTGAGCTGTGAGGGTCCCTGAGGTTAACCTCTCAATAGCTATCCTCAAAGCTCTTCTGTAAGGGCAGCAATCTCCCTAATATTATACCTCCAAACTCCAAACCCCCTTGTCTGATAAGCCCGCCCGTAGTCCTTGCTTCAGCCTGTATTGCCTGAGGCTTGGCAGACCCGGAAATTGCTGGCTTAGCCCTGAGCTGCTCTGCAGACCTCTCTGAATCACCACATCCTATTCAGTCTGTCTGAGAGCTCACTAGGGCTCTACACCATAGTCTCCACCCTTCATCAGGAACTGGAAACAAGGGAGCCACTGGGCTCTTTGCAGACCCATGATGCCCTGGGAGAAATCCAGGGGCTTTGAGAAACCCTTTCCAAGCCTGTTAGATATCTCAAGCCCTTCCCAGCAGATGGGACAAAACAGCTCTTGTGTGCATAACCAGCATGCTGTGCCCATTTCAAGACCCTCTGCTGCAATGCCAAGATTCCCAGTGTGCACCCTGCCCCTTCTTCCCTCTCTGCAGGTCCATCCCTCCTTCCCTCCCTCCTTTCTTTTCTTCCTGTGCCCAGAACGGGCTCTGACTCTGTTCTTGAGTTTCCATCACTGGGACAAGACACCTGAGGAATCCATATGAAAAGCGGCAAGGTGGTTATTTTGACTCATATTGTATTTTGCAACAATTGGAGAGCCAAGGAATGCCACAAGATCACACCCCATGACAGACCTCATGGAGAGGTTTAATTTTTTTAGTGGGGGGGGTGGGTGGTAGAAGACTACCTCTGAGCAGGGATGGAAAAGGTGCGGACATAGACTTGCTTGGGGGAGGAGTGGGGGGCTTGCCTCTTAAAAGAACAGGATACCCAGCAGATCATAACAACAAATCATGGTAGCACATGCCTTTCATTCCAGCACTTGGGAGGCATCCCGGGATACGAATGGTGGTCCCTGATAAACCTAGAAGAGGAAGAGGAATGGAAGGGCACAAGAGACACGAGAAAAGAAATGAGGGCAAGACAGGAGCTCTGATCAAACTGTTATACAGCAAACAGGCAAGGGGGAAGGGAAGGGGAGATGTGTCAGGTCTGCTGGAAATCAGGTCCAGAGAAATCCCGAGCTGATAAGTAAATGCAGTCTGTGATTGTTGACTAACAAAGGAAATGCTAATTGTTTCTGAAGCCTGGTGCCTGCAGGTCTTGCTAGGCTAATGCCCTAGGTCCAGAACTTGTTCTGCAAAGGTGAATATCTTACTTGTAAACTTAAAATGGCAGTAAACAAAATACAAATATCAAAATACAGGTCTTTGCTTCTGGCAGACCTTCTGTCTCTGTGAGTTCAACACCTGCTTGGGCTACAAAGGAAATCCCAGGCTAGCCATGGCTACACAATAAGACCCTGTATTTAAAAAAAAAAAAGTTTAAAATACCCAAAGCCTTTTAACTGTGGACTCCTGTGTAGTTGATTGCTTTTACTTTTTGGGGGCCCACCACCCAGCTCCCAAATAATCACATGGAGACATTATTACTTATAAATGTTCAGTCTTAGCTTGGCTGATTTCTAGCCACATTTTCTTAACTTAAATCATCCTGTGTACCTTTGCCTCTGGGTTTTTACCTTTCTCTATTTCTATGTATCTTTTCTTTCCTTTTTATTTCATGTCTGGCTTTGTGGCTTGGTGATTGGTCCCTGGCATCCACTTCTCCTTTTCTCTCTTTTCCCCTTCTCTTTTCCTCCTTCTATTTATTCTCTCTGCCTGGAAGCCCCACCTATCCCTCTCCTGACTGGCTATTGGCTGTTCAGTTCTTCATTAGATGAACCAGGTGTTTTAGACAGGCAAAGTAGCCCAGCTTCACAGAATTAAACAAAGGCAACATAAAAGAATACAAGATATCTTTGCATCATTAAATAAATATTCCACAGCATAAACAAATGTAACACATCTTTAACTAATATTCCACAACACTCCTATAAAATCAAAAACAAGTTAAATGCTTTGTTATTCCAAGAAAGAAGAACCAAGGCACAGAAGCAATCAATTAAAGCAAAAGCAAAGTCCAATGATGCAAATAACCTCAGTGTCTAACATCTGGGGCTCACACGTGATCTCCCAGGCTCCAGTGTGCTTGGGCAGCTTCACTCCTCTGTCTCTGCTATCTACAACATACATAGTTTATTTTGTAGGCTCAATCCCGCTCCATTTCATATCAGTTGCTGCCTATGGGGGTCATCTCATGATTCTAGCATGTTCAGTATGCCGGTGTCTCCACTACAACCAAGGCTGCACCTTCACCCATGGCCTCCTGACCTCTCTGATGCAAGCCCAACTGTGCTACACTATTCCATGCTTCAGCTTCCCTCAACAGCTCCTTCAATCATGGAATTTCTATGTAACTGAGGATGAACCTTCATCAATGGCCCCTCACCAACGCTCAGCTCTTCTCCATGTTCCCTTCAATTCTGCAGTTTTTGTGCCATTAAAACCAGTACAGATCTGTTCAGCTCTAAGCACTCAATAGCTTTGTGAACCAACTGCTTGCACAATCCTCCCCCAGATCAATGTGGTCAGGTATGTCACAGCAAGACCCCACTCCTGTTACCAACTTCTGTATTAATTACTTTTCTGTTTATGTGCTACAACGTCATGACCAAAAGCAAGTTCTGGAAGAATGGATTTATTTTGGCTTGCAGTTCATGTAGGAGAGTTCATAACAGCAGTAGAGAAACAGCAGTCAGAGCAGGAAGCCAAAAGATCATTTCTTCCACCTCAAACACAAAGCAGAAAGCGTGAACAGGAAGTGTGGCAATGTTTCAAATTGTCAAAGCTCATCCTTGGTGACGTACTTCCTCCAAAGGCAGCACCTCCCCATCACCACCACAAATAGCCACCTCCTGGGGTCTAAATGTTCAAATAAGTGGGCATTTAAGGGACAGTTCTCATTCAAGCCACCGTATTCTGCTCTCTGGCCCCCAAAGGCTCATGGCTGTATTTCATGCAAAATAACTTAGCCCCACTTTCAAAGTCTCTCTACTCTATTTCAGTCTCAGCACTGTTTGGAAGCACAAAGACTCCTCTGAGACTCAAGGCAGTCTCAACTATAATCCCTTATAAAACCAAAAAGCCAACTACGTACTGTGTACTACCAACAAACAGTAGCACAGCAAATACACTATCATCCCAAAAGTAAGAAACAGAGGCACAGTAAGAACATGAAGGATCAAAGCAAACTAAATTCCAGCAGGGAAAATACACGATCCTCTATCTCCATGGCCAGTATCTTTAATTCTAATGGGTTTTAGATGGCTTTGGTCATCTAGTTGTTCTTCCTATGACATGCATCTCTTTCTTGGTATGGTTCTACTCCCTCTAGGAAGCTCTCTTTGGTAGCTATCTCACAGCTCTGATATCACCAATATCTCAGGGTTTCCACCTCAATGGAGGCCTCACCTTCACAGCTTCACACCATGACCTCTCAAAGCCTTCTTTCTTCCTCCCAGGGCCCAGTACCATCATCACCCATTGCCTGGTCTCAGTGGCTCTCTGAAAGCATGGAGGAAGAATCCACGACCCACCCCCTCATTCTTGCATCTTTCACATCCCCAAAGCCAGAACCATGCAGATGGCAGTGGTCGAGTCTGGCTGCCATCCTGGAATAGACCCATGTCCCTTTGACTCTCATTAGCATCAGCTTCAGCGTGGAGCTGCTTTCTAGGAACAGATAACAGATAGGAATAGATTCTCTTTCACTAGTCTGAGGCTTAACTGGGTAGGGTCTTGCCCTCTGGGTCCCTTTCTCATTGTTCCAGTGTTGAGTAGGCCTCTCCTTAATGGCATTAACAATTACAGTGTCTCTTTCAGTGCAGGCCTTGCTTGTTACATCAAACTTCGTGGCATTTTTTATTTCCAAACTACATTTTTTTATTTCTTTCTATTCCCACTTGCTGTTTTTTATTGTAGACATGAACAAGGGTAATGAATAGTAACACTGCAAGTTTTATTCTTTTGAAATTTTATCCATCAAAAAATTAGTACTTTCTTTTTTAATTCAAAGATTATTTTATAATGTTTTTATTTACTCTTTGAGAATTTCACACAACATATTTTATCGTTTTCTTTCCTCTTCCCCTACTCTTCTTAGATCCTCTCCCGACCTCTTTACCCACCCAACTTCATGATTTCCCTCTCTCCCAAACAAAAACCAAAACCATGAAGTCTAGCTTGTCTCAGAACTGTCCTGGGTATAAGCCCTCCAGGAAGTGTGGCTGTCATCTCAGTGTCATTGAAGAACTGACTTTCCCTGTCCCAGCTATCAATTGCTAATAGCTCCTTGGCTAGGGACAGGGCTCCATGCCCACACCGTCTCCTCCATGCTGAGATTTTGTCTGCCTTGAGCTTCTGCAGGACTTATGCATGCCGTCAGTCTCCATGGGTTCATATACGCACATACACAGTCGTGTCCTAAAAAGGCTGCTTCCCTGAAATCATCTCCTCATGTGTGACTCTTACAATCTTTCTGCCGTCTCTTCCACACAGATCCCTGACCCTTGAAGGAAGGATTGTGATATAGATATCCCATTCAGGATTGAGCATTATTCTCTGTACATTGTCTAGTTGTGTGTGTATGTGTGGGTGTGCATGCGTGTGTGTGTTTAATAACCATCAGTTACAAGAAGAAGCTGTTCTAGTGAAGGTTGAGCAATACACTGATCTATGAGGATAGCAACAGGTCATACTGAGCTGTTTTATTTTTATGTCTATGGTCATTTAGCAGAATAATATTAGTAGGTTTCCCCTTAGGGCCTATGACCTGTTTAGAGTCGGGTTCTTTTTTTTTATTATTATGTATACAATATTCTGTCTGTGTGTATACCTGCAGGCCAGAAGAGGGC
>LOEQ01009320.1:17067-28904 GCA_001685075.1 Bramus lutescens
TGGAAGAGCAGGCAATGCTCTTAACCTCTGAGCCATCTCTCCAGCCCATAGAATCGGGTTCTTGACCTTATCGACAGTGTCAGATCTATGATAAAGCAAAGGTCATTATGAGTTGTTTTACTGCTACGTCATCTAGCAGAATGATAGTAGTAGGTTTTTCCCTTAGGGCTTATGACCTACATCTATCTAGTCTCATGTTCTTGATTTTATTGACAGTGTCAAATATGGGTTCCATCTCATGGAATGGTTCTTAAACCCAGTTTAAGGAAAGAGGCTAGTTACTTTCATGACATTTTTGGCACAGTCGACCAGAGGAGAACATTCCTTGCTAGGCAGGTCATTAATGTTGTTTGAAGGTTCATAGCCAGGGAAGATGAACAACTTTTCTCCTCCAGTAGCACGTGTGGCACCCTCCAGCACTGTGAACACTAGCCAGTAGTAGTGAAGTTTCCAGTTAAGTGACAACTAGAAGTCTCCATGTTCTGGCGTAAGAATGTGATGTCTTCAGCAATAAGGCCTTACCATCATGCTGTGGATGGTAACCAACAGCATTAGCAATAATGTGTGGGGATGTTTATGGAATCCCATTACCAATAGCTCAAAAGAAGCAACCTATCCTTTGTACTGGGGGTTTTATTTGTTATCATATAGTGTCTAGTTGGGGCATTCCTCTTGATAACACATTAACTCCATTCAAACTCCTCATTTTACATGTGCATATATTTTAGGGAGATGCTGTGAACTGCCAAGAATGGCCTGATTACTACTGAGGAGGCAGGTTCCAGGATGCTTGCCCCCAGTCCCTCCTGTCTTCCTTACAATATCCGCACAGCATGTTTAAGGTTGTTGGTTTTCGCAAAACCCAGAACAGTGTTCCAGACCCAACGTCCTTCTCCCATGGGCTCAGAGGTCAGTGGAGAGACTGACAGCGAACAGTGGATAACAGAGCCTCAGCAATGAGGCACACAAGGGAGGGTCCAGGCTGTTCAGAATGACTGTCACCTGGAAAGGACTGCTTATTTGGGGTCTTATTCAATCCTGTTCAGAAGCCTTCAGAAACAGATTCTGAGTTGAATATACTGGGCTCTTCTATTGAGGTTTGCCTTCATTGGAGACCTTGAAAAGAGGCTCAGCGAGCAAGGAGGGCTCCATGTTGAACGTGTTTACTGTACAGCTCGAGTACCCATCACATTTCAGCTGTTCTGTTATTTACAACATACAACATCCAAGCAGATGCCCGCTGCCCAGCCTTCCTGCTGGCATGCTGCGGTGCCATGTGCAACCAAGGATAACTCCTGGCAGCCCCAGGAGATGCTGTCACTGGACTTAGGAGCCTCAGCCATCACCAACCACGCCCTGCAGGAGGAGGCCCAGCAACAGAAGACTCAGGGCACCGCTTGCACTCGACCCTCTGGTCCCTGACGAGAGGAAGCCTTTCAGATCTGAAAAAGAACACAGAGAACACATAAAGTGCACAGCGGTGGATTTGGCTAAAGGAACACAGAGATGTCTGCACCCGGTCTCACTAAAGCCCTCTTCTGTCTGGCTCTGAGCCTGGCCCTTTTACAGCTGGAATCTGCCCCACACTGTGTGTGCATATATATACTCTTATGTACATGTGTGTCTATATTTTTTTTATATGGGCTTACAGTATTTAACTCTTGGCAAGGCTGGTTTCTGGCTCACAGAGAACTTCCTGTCTCTGCCTCCTGAAGGCTGGGACAAAAGGTGTGCAGCACCACGCCCAGCCACCTTCATTCTTTTTCAGTACTGGATGACAGAACTCTTGCCTAGAATGTGTTCAAGACAAACAAATGAAAGACTTATTTTCCCGGCCTCCAGAGACATCTAAATTTTGGTGCGACATTGAAAACTGAAGGAAAAAGCCTCCACTGTTTTTACAGGCGAACAAGCAGACCTTTCTTTAGCCTGACTCATTTAGCTCAGGAGCAGAAGAGGGAGGCCTGTCAGAATGTTGTATGGGATTCAGCCTAGGCAAATAGAATTTAAAGCAGCTTGCAGCAACTCTCCGTCTAGATTAGTTCTTTGTGTCTTTGTGTACAGGTGAGTATTCACGTATGTGTACAAGGTAGCTATATGCTTGTGGAAGACAGAAGTCAACCTTGGTGGTCATTCTTCAGGAAGCGTCCAGATCTTTTTTTTTTTTTGAGACAATGACTCACTTGGACGTGGGGCTCACAGATTAGGATAAGCTGGCTGGCCAGAGAACCCCAGGGATTGCTTCATCAAAACAAAACAAAACAAAAAATAAACAAAAACTAAACAAAGAAAACCCACATGAACGAACAAAGCATTGATGTTGGTTTAAATGTGGTGGTACACATCTTTAATCCTAGCTCTTAAGATGCGGAGATAGGTGGGTTCCAGGCTAGCCAGCAATATGCAGTGATGCCTGTATTTCTCAAATCAGAAGGAAGACAGGGAGGGAGGACAAGGAGAAGGGAAGAAGGAGGAGGAAGAGGGAGGATAGCAACTGATGAAGATTCTGACATAGATCTTGGCCAATCACAGGAAAAGACACATGACATTAGGTGAGGACAGGGTCAATCATACAGGGTCACCTTCTCTGGGAGAATGGAGTCAACAGGAGATTATTCAGGCCCCTTAGGCAGTTGGGTCCCACACACAAACTACAAGTTCAAATTCAAATGCACAGTTACATCAGGCTCTGTGAAATAAGCAACCTGGGATCCCAAACTGGCCCTGTGACCACTGCGGTGTGCTTCCTAAGGAGATCCCTTGAGATTAAAAAGAAAAAACTTAGAAACCACTATACATTTAGATAAAAACTTTCAAAACTTGTTAATATTTTATGCTTACTAAAAATCTACATTTTTTTTATTCTGTGAACTGCCACTATTCTATGTCACACTATGAAAGAAAATAAAAATCCTGTTTCTAGTGGATAGTTTATTACTAGAACCTGAGACCTTATATCATTTATCAAAGGTCATCTAAATTTTTGGACATGCCAAAGACCTTTGTCATGCCCGTTACTTTTGGTATATGTGAAAGAAAAAAGAAATGAAACCAAGTTTGACCACTTGCTACCTGTCAATGTCCCTTTATTGCAGAATAGACAACAGTTACTTTTATTTTTGTTACTCTTGGAGGTTTTAGAGACTTCTATGATGAGAGCAATATGACATCTCTGTGAGAAGCAGACTCTTTGCTGGAAGTTTCTCTGAGTCAGATGGCTTCCCCTCCTGCCCTCATGCCACAAGGAGCATGCCCACCAAGACAAAACCTCCCAGGGCATGTCTGTGAACAGTTGCACACAACACTGAGAAAAAAAAAATACACACACACACACACACACACACTTGCGTATATTCAGAGCTGCTTGGAAACGGGTACCCCCTAGGTCCAGAGGCTAGGTCTACCCACAGGATTTATTTGTTGGCTGGCTTATTATTTTTTTATTGTTGCCACATGTGCTGTTTAAAGGGAAAACTGAAGTCTAGAAGGTTCTCAGTGGCGAGGAGTGCTTGCTGCTCTAGCAGAGGACCAGAGTTCAGTTCCCAGCACCCAGTTCTAGTGGCTCACAGCCACCTGTAACTCTAGCTCCTCAAGCCCACTTCCAGCCTTCACGGACGTCTGCATATATATGGCATTTTCACAGAGATAGACATGTACATATAATAAATGAATGAATGTAAAAAGTGAATTTGTTGCAGCTTGGCCTGGGTTCATCTCATGTTCAGATGACCACACCAGCAGTTGCCTTTGCCCCACACCCATGTTTGATGCTAGAGATTAAATCCAGGGTCTAGAACATTCTAGGTATATGTGCTATCGCCATGCTACACAATAGTCAATTGATTTTTTTTTTCCTGGAGATGGAGCTCAGGGCGTGGAATATGCTAGTCAAGGGCTCTGACTAAGACCAACCCTTCTAAGTTGGTGCTCGAGATCATTTCCTCTTTCTTGAGGGCTGCTCTAATGGGAAGAGCTTCAACTGGCTCTAGCCTGCACACAGGGGGAAGCTTTTATTTGGAGGACCCAGTCAGAGCAAGGAGACTCTTGGAGATCTTTCAGCTCAAAGGCTGTGGAGGGAGGGAGAGACACAGACATAACTTTATAGGATGATATCTATTTTTGATTCTTCCCACCCATAGATATCATTTCAAAGTATTATAATAATCTCCAAAGTTGTTTTTCATGTTGCCTTCAAAAGCATCATGACATCTCATGAAGGGATCTCAATTGGTTTTTTCTTTTGTTTCTTTGGGGCTGAATTTCAAACATGGCCACTTTTCAACTTTTTGGGTTTTGGGGGGGTTGTTTTGTTTTTTGTTTTTTGAGATAAGGTTTCACTGTGTAGCTCTGGCTGTCCTGGAACTCCCTCTGTAAACCAGGTTGGCCTCTGCTTTTCAATATTCTAAAAAACGCTATCACACATGAAGACATTCTTTTCATATTGAGAACTATTTTCACGGGAAAAGGAACATGGTTTACTCAGTGGTCTGTTAGCTACCAGGGAGAGTTCTCATTCCCGAGTTTGTTTTCCTCAGATAGTTCATGGATTATGAAGGATTCCTACTCCATAAACTATGGTGGAATCCAGTGTGATAAGTGGCCAGACTAAGAATACAGTCGGCACAACCAGAGGTATAACCCTTGCCATGACCAGCAGTCAGCTAGAGACCTTGACCCAGGTCCCTGCTTCTACCATCCACCATTTGCAGGGGCAGCAGGATTCGTGGATGAAAAGCAGTTACCCTGGAGGAGGAGCTCGCTACTTTGTTTAACTTGGATGTATGGAAGCATTTTCAGAAGCTTTGGCCGCTGACCAGCAGATAGAGAAGTCTCCGCCCTGAATGTTTCCAAGACCTTGCATGGGGGATCGCTAAAGACCCCAGAGAGCCCCTTCCCGGCATTCCCAGGGAAGAACTGTTGATAAGAACTGATGTCACCTGTGAGACTACTAAATTTACTTTGTAAACTTAAGCTGATTCCAAAAATTTGTGTCCTCCAACCTCTGGGACTCAGGAGTAGCAGCTGAGGGGGGAAAAAAAGAGACCTAAATCTAACAGATGGAGCTTGCTTGGGAGAGAGAAGGCTTTGGGGGACACTCAAAGCACTGGGAGGGTTGATGGCTGGGCCTGGAGACATTCCTGGTGCTCCACAGGATGGGGAAGAGGACTCAGGAGCTAAGCAATCACTAAATGACCTAACCCAATGCCATGGCCAGAGGGTGGGGCCAAGCAGTGCAGACTTTTCCCCTGCTCTGGTATTGCCCTTCCTGGACAGCCTGGTGGAGGAGCGAGGACAAACTACTCAGCGCCACATTCACTGGAGAGGTTCAGAGTTGCCTGAGAAAGGGCATAAAAATGGTTGGGGGGGGGTAGGTCATTTCATGCAGTGTTCCTTGGACACAGTGAACAGCCAAATCACCCAGGAGTGACAGAGGCAGAGGGGGCAGGGAGCTGAAGGGTGACTTCGCTGCCTTGTCTACCATTGGGAGTTCAAGCCAACTCCTGATGAAAGGAAGTCTGTGGCACAAGACATCAGGTGGCAGTGTGGCAACCCCTCCCTTCCCGCTCAGTGCAGTTCTTGTGTCCCCAGGATTTGGGCACCACTAGTGATCTGCTGGGCTAGTTTGGCTCCCAGATTAACTCTGTTCTGCATCTTGAAGCTTCTGGGAACCCAGTGCTGAGATCGTAGACCCAGCAATCCCCACAAGGAAAATACAAATAATGGTAATAAATTCAGTTTCACGATCGAAAGTCTGTTGACTGACGCACGGATCTAATTTGCTCATTTCTATATCTCCTGGCACAAGTAGATGCTCTATGGACCATCCACTAACAACAAAGACACAAGTGTGTGAATGGATGCGGCAGACGCGCTTGGGGCGCGGGGGTGGGGCGGGTGCTCTTACCACAGTGGCCGAACGTTTGGCGTGGGAGGCAGTACAGAGCTGAGAAGATGCACCTGCATAGGCGGCAGCTGTGGAGGGTCCAAGCTCCATGCACCAGAGCGCCACAGTCTCTGCAGAGGCCAGAACAGGTCAACGTTGTGTTAACCCCCTCTCTCAGGTCAGTCCCCGCCCAGTCCCTTGTGCTCCACCCACCTGCGCCTCTGGTCGTGCTCGCAGTAGCGGCCAGTGAAGTGTGCAGGGCACACGCAAAAGCTGCCCAGAACGCAGGTGCCTCCGTTGTGGCAGCAGCGGGATCCAGGGATCGCACCTGCAGGTTGACCTGGGTCAGCAGCTGGGCTGGCCTCTGGAGCTCCCCTAGTCCCCTCCCGCAGAGGGCAGGGCGCCACAGCCTGAGAGGGGACCGTGCCTGCTGAGTGTGTTTGCTAGGTAAACCTCACTCTTTAGCTGAAGGCTGAATAACAAGCTAACAGGAATGTGGGCGGGGTCCGGGACAGCCCTTGACACCTCCAAGCGGCTGCTTCTCTCTCACCCTTCCACTGCTAGAGTTGGCATGTGACTTTGTGGACAGTGATTAACCATAGGCCTCCCAGGCAGGACCACCCATGGGTGTGATGACGCTATCGCCACCTGGAGCCTCTGGGCGTGCTAGAGTTACCTGAATTTTAGGGAAGAGCTGTTGCCTTAGCGACCAAGGAAAGCTGCTACTTTTGCCCATGAAACCGTGAAACCGAAGAGTAAACTCATCACTAGAATTTTTTTAATTTTTTTTAAACTTGAAGGTGAAAAGATGCTCCTTGCGGTGTGTCTCCTTTTCACCCTGGTTTATCCCACTTGTTTTTCCCAGGATCCACTGCACAGGATGGCACGGAGTGAAGACTTACTCTTCTCGCCAAAAGTACGGGAGTGGGGAGAGGAGTCCCGTGGGCGCCACCCCTCCTGGCTGCCATTCATTCTGCTGGAATCACTCAGGGTCCCGTCGAGAGTCGTCCCTGGGAGCTTTGGAGACCGGATATTGCTGACTTCTCTGGCACTGTCTGGTTCTCTCTGGTAGCCTTTGAAGAATAGCAAAGTAAGAGACTAATAACGGAGAAACGGGGAATTTATGACTTAGAACTGAAACTCAGTGCGTGGGGGGGGGTTACTTACTGTTTCCCAGACGGATGAGTTGCAACACTACAGACATCAAGAACAGAGACCTTGAACGTTTAAAGGAAATGGTTGAAGTTTCAAGCATGTGTCAGTATAAGCACAACTCACATGTCAGTCATGATATAAAATATATAGCACACCTAGAAGTTAACAAAAAGTACAAGCCTGGTAATCATTGTAGTACTTGTAGATTTCTGAAGATGCAGTTAAAGTTTAAAAAGGTTTTGAGATGGAAAATGCCTGAGAATTTTAACCCTCTAGCTTGGCTCTCTAGTACCTGGATAACATCTGTCCTTACCTGGCTTGGTGCCTTTTCAAACCAACACCTAGGGCTGGCGAGTCCCTTCTCATCTGTGCTTGGAGTCGCTAGAACAGGTCACAGGAGGCACAAGCTTGCAAGATAAGGATGTCGCTGCCCTCTGCCTGGACCAGGAGACACAGAGCAGAAGGAAGATCTGTGAAGCCAGATGCTGAGGACCTCAGGCCAGGGCTGCTATGCCATCCAGGCTTGAAGGGCTGTCCCTTAGAGAGAGTCCTGCTGAGGAGGGGGTGGAGACAGGCTGCCTGCCTCCCCAGTGCTATTTATAGTAATGACAACAGCAGGGTGGCCAATCCTTGACATAAACTGTTGGGGACAGAGACAACAGGCCCTCCTCAACCTCACTAGAAAACAAACAGGAAATTGAAAAGGTTGAAATCCCAACATGAACCAAAGAACTTTCCAGCAGACTGAACGCTGAGGCTACTGGATAGTCCTGGTACTGAGAGATTTTGAAGGGCTCGGCTGCAGAGGGAGCTGGGCAGTGGGACTTAGCAGCTGAGGGCTTCCATATGTCCTGTGTGCTGAACAGGAAGGCAAAGGGGTCACTGCAGGCTCGGCTTTCTGGGGAGTTCATTTGCTCCCACACATGGGGCCTCTGCCCTCTGCTGTGCACANCTCCTCAACCTCACTAGAAAACAAACAGGAAATTGAAAAGGTTGAAATCCCAACATGAACCAAAGAACTTTCCAGCAGACTGAACGCTGAGGCTACTGGATAGTCCTGGTACTGAGAGATTTTGAAGGGCTCGGCTGCAGAGGGAGCTGGGCAGTGGGACTTAGCAGCTGAGGGCTTCCATATGTCCTGTGTGCTGAACAGGAAGGCAAAGGGGTCACTGCAGGCTCGGCTTTCTGGGGAGTTCATTTGCTCCCACACATGGGGCCTCTGCCCTCTGCTGTGCACAGCACTCTCGGGGGGAGACAATGTTCTTCCCTGACGTCACAGATGAGGAAGCTGAACCTTGAGTGGTTGGGACTTAAGCCCTTGGACAAGCAGATCACTGAGAAAAAGAAAAAGCAGACGCTATGAGGAGCCCACAGCCCATCTATGCATAGTCCCTTTTGCCTGATGCAAAAATGAGATGCTGCAGACTGAATCTATGGAGCCAGTGGCCTGGGGCTTCTGCTCCTCACGTTTTCTACCTGCTAAGATAGGACCTGAGCCCTGTCATTATCATAAAAGAGGACACTTTGCAATAGGCGTGGTAAATTCTTCTGTGACTTTAATGTAGGAACTCACTTCTTAAAATAAAATATCGTTTCCTCCGCCATTGCAACAGTGTTTGGTACTGAGTTCATTCATTTTTCCTTTAAATCTGAGCTTCATCAAAGAGGCTGTTAATCCAGAAAGTGAGCCTCCCTGGCCTGTGATCTGCCAGCCAAGGGCTCTGTGAGCTTCCAGGACCAGACAGAGACTGGCAAACACAGTAGGCAAAACCCACAGAGAACAGGGTCTCAGGACTTCAGGGAGAGACAAAAAATACACTTTTAAATGTTTATTACTGGTAAATTACTCAGTTCAACCACATGTACAAAAAAAATACATTTGTAACTTTAAATCAACACAAACTTTCATTATGAGCTATACAATTGTATATTAAAAAAAAAAAACCTTAGTGTTGGAGATGGTTCAGCAGTTAAGAGCACTGTTGCTCTTGCAGAGTATCTGTGTTCAGTGGCCAGCACCACATGGTGGTTCACAATCACCCATAACTCCACTTCCAGGGAATCCAAAGACCTCTTCTGATGTGTGCAGGCACGAGGAATGGACGTGGTACACAGACATGCAGGCAAACAAAATATTCATGCACACAAAATAAAACAAATCTAAAAATAAAAGTCACCCCTCAGCTAAAGGAGTGAGTGTATTTCTTTGCATAAACAATTTTTGAAATGGTCCTTATACAGTGTGGCCCAGGAACTTCCTGAGAATACTCACGTTGTAAGGAGCTATCTGGAATCTAATCTCTTCACATGATTTCTTCCTGAAAATACTCAAGTTGTAAGGAGCTACCTGGAATCTAATCTCTCCTCCACACGATTTCCTTCACTAAGATTTCCACAAAGTACACTCCAGTGCATACGTGAGAGCTGGGAAACTGACCCAGTAAATTCAGACTCACTATTTCAGTGTGAGCCTGGCCTATCCTATTTCCCCCTGGCTTTAGTTTTCAGAGTTACAAAAAGCAGCTCCCAGACACTGTGCTTATCTGCTTTGCTGTTGTTCACCTGATGTTATTTGCTTGCTAGGCAGGAACTAAACCACCTGAGCCACATCCAGCTGCTCAAAAGAGGTTGGAAGATCTACACTTTATTAATGGATACTAGATGAAGGGAAGGAAATGCCTTACCTGCCAGACAGAGACAAGGAGCAGCATGGGATGCCCCAGCTCTAGGGTTTGCTTAGGGCCCAGGGGTCTGAGGACCATCANTTTGTGGTCCAGGCTGAGCCATTTACTCCCCATCAAAGGAGTTTGGCATGTCACCCTAGACAGAGCTGCTGAATGTCTGCCACCATGGAGAGCCAGCAGGCAGAACTGCCTGGCATTGGCTGCCTGGGAGAAGGGGAGAGGACTTGTCTCTGGTTATCAGTTGTAAAGAGATAAGGCTGGAGCCACCAGTCTCACCTCCTGGGGGGCATTGTAACTCCCAGGGTGTGGGAACTGGGACCTCCCTGGCCCAGGACAGGATTGCATGCTGTCCCCTGTCCCCCCTCTCAGCACCTAAAAGTATCCCTGAGAAAATGACCTGACAGAGAATAGGTGAGAAGGATTCTCTGAGTATGGCTTAGAGCTCCTTGGAGACAGGAGACATGAAAAAACTTGTACTAAAAGACCTTACAGTGGAAACTTTAGGATGCTGGAAAAAATAAATTGAAGAAGACACCAGAAGATGGAAGGATATCCCATGCTCATAAATTGGTAGGATTAACACTGTGAAAATGTTTATTCTAGTAAAAGCAGTCTACAGATTTAGTACACTCCCCATCAAACTCCCAATGCTAATCTTCACAGAAATTTTAAAAAAATTATCTCAGAATTCATATAGAAACACAAAAGACCCTGGATAGTTGAAACAATCATAAGCAATCAAAACACTAATAGAGAAATCATAATTCCTGATTTCAAGGTATACTATAAGGCTATAGTAAAACAAAAAACAGAACAACAAAAACCAACTTGGTGTTGGCTTAAAAACAGACATACTGACCAATGAAATAGAGTTGAGGACTCAGACACAAGCCACATTCTTACAGCCAGCTGATTTTTTTCTTCTTTCTTTCTTTATTTTTTACAAAGAAACCAAGCAAAAACAAAAAACAACAAAGCACACACAGACACACATACACGTTGGCAAAAACACTGATTCTTTAACAAACCATGTTGGATAGCTATCCAAATGTGGACCTCTACATGTAGAAGAATGGAATTTGATCCTTACCTCTCACCCTGCCAAAACTGAAGCCCAGATGGATCAAGGACCTCTACATATGCCCCGATACCATGAATCTGATAGAGGATAAAATAGGAAGCAAGTTTCTACTCACGGACACAGGATGACTTCCTGAAGAGAGCCCTGGCAGTACAGGCATTAAGACCAATAACGGGCTAATGAGACCTCATGAAAATAAAAAGCTTCTTACAACAAGAATGCCATCATTTGAGTGAAGAGGCAGCCTCCAGCCTCCAGTGTTCATGTCTAGAATATACAAAGAACTTAGAAAACAAAACAACAGCAAATACACCACCCAGTTAAAAGTCGGAGCATGGAACAGAACAGAGCAGTTCTTAAGAAGGAATAAAAATGACTAAGCAATCTTTCAAAAAAAAAAAGTTCAATATTCTTAGTCATCATTGAAGTTCAAATTAAAACTACTTTGAGATTTCATCCTACCACAATCAGAATGGCTCAAATCAATAAAACAAATGACAAAAATTGCTGGCATGGATGTGGGGAAAGAGAACCTTACTTGTCAGGAGTGCAAACTAGGAAAGCCACTGTAGAAATCAGTATGGCGGTTCCTCAGAAAGCTAGGACTGGCTCTGTCATGTGCTGCAACTCCCGGCATATTCTCAAAGGTCTCTAAATCCTACTACAGAAATACTTGGTCATCCATGTCCATTTTGGCTCTATTCACAGCCTACAAGAAATAAAAACAGCTTAGCTATCCATCACCGGATGACTGGGTGATGAAAACATGGTTCATATACAGAGAAATATTATTCCACTGTAAACAAAAATGAAATCATGAAATTCACAGGTACATGGAAGGAAATCAAAATAATCATTTGGAGTGAGATAACCCAGACCCAGAAAGGCAAATGCCACATGTTCTCTCTCATGTGTGATCTAAGTTTAAATACTCAGATGTGTATGTTTAAGTTGAAGTACCCAGAGAAGGCAGATTCCAAGGGAAGGGAAATAGAATGTAGGTGGTGGAAAGAGTTAAAAGAAATGATAGGCC